>JAODLM010000801.1:0-110989 GCA_036937905.1 Salvia rosmarinus
TATACACATTATACCTCAAGATTATTACCATAATCTTATATGGAAAGGATCTATGCATATACCATAATATAATAATATCCTTGGGATAAAGAGAATAAAAAATCTCGCCATAGAGAGACATAGGGGGCACCATTTTCTCAGCACAGCCGACGGGCCAAATTGGATCAAATGCAAGGAATAAAAGATTGGCCTCAATAAATTAATTATTCATGCCCTAACATAAATTAATTTATAAACATTCGATCATGCCACTAGAGAAAGAATGTCGACTTACCCCTTTATTACCGATGCTGAGCTCAAGCTTGAGACTTCAGACATTACGAACCGTATTTAAGATATCGATGTCCATTAATTATTTATGCATCGAATCGCTTAAAATAATTAATATTTAATTCCTTAGTACCACTCAACCTTATTATTGACTTCAGCTAACTCAACCTCGCGGTTTAGTACAATAAACCTTTCGAGTCTCTTTAAGGACGCCATCATCCTTAATCTGACACGCATTGATACGCATAACTGTAATGACATACAAGAATCGCCACCACCCAAGATGCGAAGAATATTGGTTAGAACATATAACCTCACCCATAAAGTCAAAGTGATGGTCAAGAACTCATATTCACCTAATACATTATCGAGGTTTAGATCATCGAAGTCACCGAGATCTTCGTTCTTCACGACTATTTACGTAAGAACATCTCATCGTGATCTCAATACGCCGTAGACGCATCAGCATGACAAGTAACCAAGTCAAGTCACTTTATATATCACGCACTTTACACCGACAACCTCGCCCTCAAGTCGTCTTCACTAAACTTTTATATCTCATTGTCAACCAATCATATGTACTTCGCGATCTTCTACAATCGATTGATCTAACTTATATAGATAAGGTGATGATATATGCAATCATATTCATTTCGATAGAGATCGTAATAGTGGTAATAGAAACATCAGATACAGCTCAACCAAACCGCCAAGATACAACCAACAATCTCCCATTTATACTAAAGCAAACTTTAGATACAATGTGCGTCTCTACTAGCTATTACAAACAAAACCATCATTTCGCTTCTCCCACTTATACAAAAGTTTCCTTTCGGTGCCATCAGCGCAATTCAAGTCTCTCTAACGTCCCTCGACGCACTTATTGCGGTGCATTAGTGAATGGATCCGCCAGTTATCCGTCAGACATCTGCAATCAGACGCCCTCGCCTAACGATTTCTCGATGACATTGTACTTTCTCATGTTTAATTTTCTTAGGATCCGTGGGGTTCTCGAGTTTGCCATTGCACCGAGTTATCACAGTAAACCATGATACTCTCGGGCAAACCAGTACCACATCTAGATTCATGAGGCAGTTCAACCATACAGCCTCTTTAGCAACCTCTCCGCTGCTATATGTTCGGCTTCCATGGTAGAGTCCGCATGCATCGCCGCATGCACCCGCCAGATATGGTTCCACCTCCCAAGGTAAACACATACCGAGGTGACTTTTCTCATCACGGCCGCCTTGAAACTGAAATCAGAGAACCCAAAGGCATTGGGACTATTTCATAGCGTAAACTAGCCATAATCTCGAGTCCTTTTCGTGTACTTGTATATAGCCATCGCAAATTCAATGCTTGTCCAGGTTAGATCTGATATCCGCTACTATGCCTATTGCACAAGAGATCGAGCTTCGTAAAGATCGCACACATGAGACTTCCTAGCAAACTTGTGAACTCTTCTATTCCTCATCTCCTTTCTTTGCGAAAAAAAGCGATCGCCCTTAGATAAAGGAACGCACATGTCCGAAAGGTAGCAATCCTTTCAGGCGGTCCAGATACTAAAACGAGTATTACGATAAGACGCCCGAGATAAGCTCACTTTTCTCATGATCTCGTAAACCTCGATCCCAAGAATGACGTATCTCCTTACTTTCATTTGAAATCTGACGGATAACCAACTCTTTACGCCCTGATAACAACTTCACATTGTTGCCAACAGAAGAATGTCATCTACGTAAAGTGCAAGAAATAACACATCACCGCCGACATCTAAATGATACACACAACTTTCGGCTAGCGACTGGGCAAATCTATGGACTTACCACCCGCCCAAACGTAAGTTCCACGATTCGATTACTGCCTTATAACGCTTCGTAAGGCCCATGGGTCGATTATCGCTCGTTTCCGCTCGACTAACCAAGATTCTCCCACTAACATAAATCGCCGGTTGACGGAAACAACCCTCCACTACGACGCAGGTGCTATGTACACAATGACAACGCTGTACGCATTAACTCATGGTTCTCATTCGACAATCTCATTGGTAGTACCACTCAGGACGGGCCGGGTATCTCGTGGAACTCGACCCACTTCAATTTCTTAAGTATCCCGGTGTCGATCCTCTCCCACTGACTCACATCCGCACTCTTCGCCTAATCGGTGGAATACGATCATCTTCAATTCTCAAGAATGATTTCAACTTGACTGATATATAATCCTCCTTTCTAAGAATCGGCATTAGTGCTAATAACGACCTTTCCGATCCTTAGACTATAGAAAACCACCTTCGCCTCTAGGATAGCCACAAATGCCTTTGCTGCATCTAGTTTCTCCAACTTCACTGCCTTTGCTCAGCCAACACGTGGCTGACCGCCCCATATCCTTATGGCTAAACCAGTCATGCCCTAAACCACACCTCAAAGGGGTCTTTCACCGACTCTGATCAGATAGATTTAGCAAGTATGCCGCCCGTCTCTAAGCATACCCCCTATCGAAATAGCAATGTCAGATAGCTCATCATTGATCTAACCATTTCTAAAAGAGTCCTATTTCTTCGCCCGAAGACACCATTTGCATTGCATATGCCCGCAGTGTGGCCGAGGTAATCCCACTTCACTAGATAATCCATAACCTCGTTATCGAGGTATTCGCCACCGCGATCGTAACGCAGCGACTGGATACTTTCTTACCTAGCTTCGCTCCACTTCCGCCTTAAACTCTCAATTTCTCAGCATTCTGACTTATGGCAGGTGCATACGTGATCCGCATTCAGTAATCACAACGAAAGCGACAAAATACTGCATTCACGAGCTTGTGTGGACATCGGTCCACATGTGCCAACGGACTAACTCCAACATTTTCGCCTATAACCTTCGCCATGGTCTGGTCGATATCTTACCTTTCTATACAGATTCGCAGATCGAATGGAGTAATCGTTGATTACCCAACGCCCATTCTTAGCCTCGATCCTATTCGCATTGATGACCTAATCTAAGACGCCAGAGAAAAAGGTGTCATCTTATGAAGAAAACTTTCTTTTGTGGTTCGAGGAAGATGCAACATAGTTATAGTATTATGTTTGCGTAATAGTATAAAGCTTAATTATATAACGCCAACACGATAACTTTCACATTTCTTATGATAGAAACACACTATCAAAAATAATGACATCCACATGAGTAAATAACTCAAACAGAACAAGGTTCCTCCGAAAATCCGACATATAAAACGCCTTAAAAACTAAAACTTTCTCAAACATAGTAACATCTCCAACCGCAGAACGGCCTCGACTGCTGCCCATGGAGATCGTTATCTCGCCATCAAACAGCCTCTGTCCGCAGAATCCCCGCAAGCATAAACATGATCGCGGGCCAGATCTACTACCCAAGACGGGTAGAACAAGTCGCTTAAACATGCTCAGCATTAAAGCAAACGGCGCATTTGAGCTTGAGCATAGAGGCACTGCCTCCAATGCCCAGCCTCCACGCACTGAAGCACTTGCCCTTCTCCTTCGCTTCTTCTGGCCTCCTGGCAACCACGCCTGTTCCCATCACCCCACTATCATTCGCCTACCTCTTCCAATCTTCGTATCCCTTTTCTTTCCATTTTGCAACGAAATTTTGGGTCTTAGATGGTTAGCAAGAGCATGTGCTCTTTTCCCATAACTCCTTCCGCAAAGAACGAGATCATTGCTAACCGACTAAGTGTAAACTCGGTCTCGCTCATGATCGCATTCACGCGAAAGTTCTCAAAAGACTCGGGCAGGTATTGAGGATGATATCGACTCGCTTCACCAATACCTCCTCCCAACCGATCAAGACTATCCATGAGACGAGTCATGTGGGACATGTTCATGGACCGAACTTCCTTCTTCCATCTTACACGCCAAGATTTCTCTCTCATTGTGTGGAAGCGATCGTCCGATCCGATCGCCCTTAATACCTCCTCGAGACTCAACAAATATCGTCAAGCGCTCACCATCGATCGATGTTGTGCAAGCCTTTGGACATAGTAGTCACCATATAGCATTTAGCCATATTGTTCGACTTATTCCAAAGTCCGCTTAACTCGCGCTCATTAGTCGACATGCCGCAAGTGGCATCGGTTTAGAGTAGGAGAACAAACATGTGTTCTTCAATGATAAGAACATATTCCATGTTTTGTTTCACTGATAAAATTTGGACCGATATCTGGATTTTGTGCAGCATATTGATAATCGCAAAGAGACATATCCAAACGATAAAATAAACACATAAGCATACGACGCGACATAATTCGTAACAATAATATTGAACCTTTGATAAAACAATATTAATCAAACCCAATCGCCCAAGGAATTCCACATGCAAGCCACGTGGTGGACGCGCACATGAACCCCCACCTGCACTAAAAATATACCTTTAGTCGCTTAATTTCAATCCATGTCAACTTATCCTTGGCGAAAAGAAATTAACGATCGACCTTACTGCACCACATCACTATCGCAAGAAGCGGACTTCGTGGGAAGTTGTACCGAGGTGATGTCTGCATCGACCACAATTTTAAAGCAGAGAATGAATTTTGAATTAGCATACCTCACCTGACCATACCGCCCAATTCAAATTTTTGTTATCTCATTTTATATCTATCTCAGAGAACTTATAAAATCGCATACGCAAGTTACACGCTGTGGATCGCTACACATGAAACTCCCACTTCTCAATAGATTTAAAATGTTTTATTTAGAAATCTCATTTAACAAACTTCAGGATAAACAAGGTAAGCCAATGCCGCTGTGGACGCCACTCACAAGGCCCTCACTTTTGTTTAGAGATCAAAAGTGGAGGTCTGAGATTTTAATTAAAATTAATATGTTGGGTTACTGCTACTTTTATTCAAAAGGTTTGTCCACATGCAATCACGAATCTCAGTATTTCTATAGAACTCAACATGTAAACATGCTCAGCAATTAAAATATGCTCGATAAACGCGATAAAACCAAGCATGCTTACTACGCTGCATCCAATTACGAAACACATAATGGTTTGTCAACGAATTAAACATACATAGCATGCTACGCATAATTTAAACATCCACTACATATGCAATGAACGATAAAAATAAATAAAACGCTCATCGCGCCCATTCAGGAAACCTCGCACTTTCCGCCTAATCTATTACATAGATATGTAGCACAACTTCGAAAACGGCCTCATGTGCACGGCACGGACCGATTCAAACGGGCTCGCAAGGGGCACCGACCGATTCCAAAAACGATTCGCCAAAAATCTGTTCTGGCAAAACGGGTCTGGGCCGGTTGGCCTGGTGATGCTGGTCGCGATTGGCACAAATTTACGCGACGCCCAGCCTTTGCTGCCGCCTCATTCGCCAAGCAGCCCCGACCAAGGCCCGCGAGAAGACTGAAGCCGAGAGCGACAATGAGTGCCGCCGAGGAATCGTCACGCTGCGCGCCGAGCCGCCAAGGGCCGGGCCGGCGGCGCCACGTGCGCTGCCTCGCCACTGGGTTGCTGCCGGAAGATTGCTCAAGCCAAGCAGTGCCAAGGCTAAGCTATCGCTGAGCCCGCCGAGCGTGTGTGCGCCGCCGGGCGCCAGGCATCGCGATGCGCGTGAAAGCCGCTAAGCCCGACGCACGCCGAGGCTCCGCTTACCTTCCGCCGAAGCGCCGGAGCTCCCGCACGATAAACTCAAGCACTTGCCGCGTCCGCCCGGACGTTTCAGATCCGCCGAAAGCACGCCTTTGCGACCATGCTTATGAACGCGAGCTCGCCTGAGGAGCCGCTTTAGTCGCTGCAGGCCCGCGAAGGCCGTGCACTTTCGCGTTGCCGCCGCACGCTGCGACCGATTTCCCGCCCTCGCTCTTTTCGCGGTTCGTTTCGTTTCTTCTTTTACGTATAAGATTTACGTAAAAATAAATCTAATCTAACCACGGATTTTCGTGGTGAAAACAAACCAAACGAAGACATGACGCATCGGCTGCATCCAACAACCACTAAGCGCACGTAATAATCAAACGTTAATTAATCCAACAGAGCGGATTCGCATCCCTGCTCGATACCACCAGGAAAACTATGTTTAGCCTCGCCCTAGGATCTATCTTCGATGTTTAATTCACCATACATCGATTATATTCCAAGACGCCTATATAATAATAATCGAACACGAGGGTTTTCTCGTGTTTACCTCGAACTGGCTTGGCCTAACTAAAAAGAACTGATCGACTGCTTTGATCTTTCTCTCGGACGATCCCGATGCCCAATCTCCAACGCCGAGTGAGGACGATCTATGGAGAATGCTCGAAAATCACCCAATATCTCTACAAACTCTCAAAATCTCTCCCAAGCCAACCTTGGAATTTCTAAAATACGAGGATAAAATGAGCATTAACCAGATTTTATCTCATACCTTATATTTATAATGCATCACCTTAATCCCATATGGAAATTACCATAATCCTATATGGAAATTACTATAATCCCATATGGAAATTACCATAATTTTTATGGAAATTACCATACCCCGTGATTATTACCATACTCGTGATTATTACTATACTCGTGATTATTACCATAATCTTATATGGAAAGGATCTATGCATATACCATAAATATAATAATATCCTTGTGGATAAAGAGAATAAAACTTGCCATAGAGAGCACATGTGGGCGCCGATTTTCCTCACATAGCCCGATGGCCAGCTCAGGATCAAATGCAAGGAATAAAGATGGCCTCAAATAAATAATTATCTTATGTTCAAATTTTAACATAAATTAATTTATAAACATTCGATCATGCCACTAGAGAAAGAATGTCGACTTACCCTTTATTACCGATGGTGAGTCGGGCTTGACTTAGACATTACTTAATCCCCGTATTTAAGATATCGAATGTCCATTAATTATTTATAAGACTGATCGCTTAAAATAATTAATATCTTTAATTCCTAAGTAGTACCACTCAACCTTATTATTGTACTGAGCTAACTCAACCTGCAGGTTTAGTATAATAAACCTTTGAGCTCCTTAAGGACGCCATCATCATTAACGGATACGGTGACTCGACACGTATAACTAGAATGACATACAAGCACCGCCACCACCCAAGATGCCAAGAATATCGTTAACATATAACCTCACCATAACAAGTCAAAGTGATGGTCAAGAACTCATTCACCTAATACATTATCGAGGTTTAGATCATCAGAGTCACCGAGATCTCGGTTCTTCACGACTATCGTATTTAAGAACACATCTCACTGTAATCCTTCAATACGCCGCAGACGCACAAAGATGACAAGTAACCAAGTCAAGTCACTTTATCTATATCGCAGCCTAATACCGACAACTCGCCTCAAGCGTTGTCCCAAGAAACTTTTTATATCTCATTGCTTCGACCAATCATACAGCTTTCGTGATCTTCTACACACCGTGATGATCTAACTTATATATAAGATAAAGGACACGTATATACGCAATCATATTCATTTCAGATAGAGATTGTAATAAGGTAACAGAAACATTGTATACAAGCTCCACCAAACCGCCAAGATACAAATCCAAAGTGGAGGTGATCTCCGAGCGGGTCAACCTATGGGCCCCACGCAGATTTCGCGCACGGCGAGGGAACAAGCACGCTCGATGGATGTAACCCAACGCACTCGAGGCGACTACTGGCTTAGCAATACTAAAGAGGCCTAACATGCTCAAAACAATAAAATCCCGACATCCGCCACACGACGAAGCGGGCACTCGCTCGTCTCGCCGAGACGCTTCCTAATGGTATTACGGGCAAAAATCGGAGTTCGCACCAAGACGGGCGGCATAAAAGGCGTAATCTGGGGTTCGCTAAATCACAACAAGGGGCAAAAATAGGTGCCACACGAGACATCCTGCGGGTCACCCATCCTAGTACTACTCGCCTAAACACTCTTAACTCGGAGTTCACGGGATCCGTGCATTAGTGCCGTATAATCGCACCCGTAGCGATCCCCGTGTTTTATTCCTTTATAGCGATGCGGTGTTCAATCGTATCCTCAACTCCTAACGGTGGTCACGCCAGTCCGTGAGGAGTTGCGGGACCCGCAGGATATGCACGCGTCCTTCGACGAACCCGACGCCGTGTTCCGCCATTCTCGTGCCTCGAACGATCGGAGGTGATCTCCGAGTGGGCAACCTCGGCCCCACGCAGGATTTCTTTCGCCGCACGGGAACGGACGCACGCTCGATGGAAAGAACCGCAACGCACTCGAGGCGACACGCCGCTTGCCGTAATACTAAAGCCGGTCGGAACATTCTCAAAAATAAAACCGACATCCACCTACACGGCACAAACAGATATCCTGCTCGCCGCCGAGACGCTTCCGGAATGGTATTACGCAAAATCTGAGTTCGCAGCCCAAGACGGGGGGCATAAAAGGCGAAAATCGGGGTTCACGTTTAAATCACAGCCACAAGGCAAAAGCGGCGAACACGAGAACTTCCAGTGGTCACCCATCCTAAGTACTACTCGCCAAGATGCTTAACTTTGAGTTCACGGGATCCGGCATTAGTGCCGGTATGATCGCACCCGTAGGATCCCCTGTTTTATTCCTTTATAGCCGACGCGGGCCTGGGCAGGTCCTCTACCTAACGGTTGTCACGCTTCATCGCTAGAGTCAAGGACCCGCAGATATGCATCGCTGGCCTCGCCGCAACCCGACGCCGTGTTGCGCCATTCTCGTGCCTGAACGCTTGAGGCGATCTCCGAGCGGGCCGAACCAGGGCCCCACTCCAGTCAAGACGGCGGAGTGAACGGACGACGCTCGACGGATGTAACCGCAACGCACCGAGGCTACTACGCCGCTTCGCTATAATACCAAAGGGTCGGAACATGCTCAAAACAATAAAATCCGTCATCTCGCCTAAACTAAGTGGGCACCCCTGCTCGCCTCGTCGAAACGCTTCCTAATGGTATTACGGCAAAAATCTGAGTTCGCAGCCAAGACGCGGCATAAAAGGCGTAAACGGGGTTCGTCGCTAAACTCAAAACGCAAAAGCATGCAACACGAGCGACTTCCTTGGGCACCCATCCTAGTACTACTCACCCAAGCACGACATACACGGAGTTCACGGATCCGGCATTAGTGTCGGTATTATCGCACCCGTATGATCCTCGTGGTTTTATTCCTTTATAGCTGACGCGGGCTCAAGCCTGGTATCCTCAACTCCTAACGGTGGTCACGCTTCGTCCGAGGAGTCTATGGACCCGCAGATATGCACGGGTCCTCTCGACGAACCCGGACGTCAGAGGCGCCATTCTCGCGTCTCAACGCTCGGCGCGATTCGAGGGTCCGAACCCGGGCCCCATGCGATTTCGTCGACACACGGCCGAGCGAATCGACGCCCGTGTCGATTTAGATACCAGAAGCAGCTGTCGAGCTGTATACAATGTTTCTCTACCACTATTACAATCTCCTATCCGATTCAATACTTGATTGATATATCCGTGTCCCCTTATCTCATATATAAGTTAGATCACAGTGTAAGACACGTAGTCCGTATGATCGGTCCGTTTAATGAGATATAAAAAGTTTCACAAACGAGACGACTTAGGACGAGTTGCCGGCTTTAGCGCAAGATAGATAAGCAGTGACTGACTTAGTTGTTTGTTATGCTGGTACGCCTCGACGTATCAAGGATCACGGAGAGAGTTCTTCTTCGACCTCGGAAGAACCAAGATCTTGTGACTTATCGATCTAAACCTGATAAGGTATTAGAAGTAGATGAAGGTCCGACCATCACTTTGACTTGTTATGAGGAGGTATGTTCTAACCCAAGATTCTCCGATCTCGGCTTGGCAGGTTCAGATGTCACGCTAGTTATCTCAGACGAGTCACCGTGATCCGCTAGACGATGACGCCCCTAAGAGTCAAAGCTTTATCAGACTAAACCCCGCAGTCGAGTTAGCTCAAGTACAATAAGGCGAGTGGTACTACTTAAGGAAATGAAGTTATTAATCGCTTTAAGCACGATTGCTAGAAATGATTAACGGACGCTCGATATCTTAAATACGGGATTCAGAATTCTAAGGCAAGTCCGACTCAACTTCTAATAAAGGGTAAGTCAGATTCTTTCTAGTGGCATGATCTGTTTATAAATTAATTTATGTTCTGGCCGAACATAAGATAATTAAATTGAGGCCCATCTTTATTCCTCAGATTTGATCCTCGTCGGCCCAACCAGTCGTAGCTACAAGAAAATCTGCCCCTATGTACTCTCAAAGGAAAGATTTTATTCTCTTTATCCCACAAGGATATAATTATATTTAGGTATATGCATAGATCCTTTCCATATAAGATTATGGTAATAACCTCAGAGTATGGAAATAATCGAGAGTATGGAAATAATCCTAAGATTATGGTAATATTCCATGATTGAATATTCATAGATTATGGTAATATTCCATATAGGATTAAGGTAGTGATTATAAATATAAGGTATGAGATAAAGCTCAGTTAATGCTCATTAATCATATACAATTTTCGAGAATTCCAAGAAAATATAGAGAGATTTTCGAGTTTTGAGAGATCAAGTGATTTTCCCAAGCATTCTCCATAGATCGCCCTCACCGACGCTGAGATTGGGCAATCGGATACAGCCGAAGGTCAAAGCACGAGTCCGGATCCGCTCGATCCGCTCATCTCGCTCCATCGATCTTCGCATCCAAAGGTAACACTGAAAACCCTAACGTGTTGCGATTTAATTATATAGACGATGCTAGGTTTATAATCAATGTATGGTGAATTAAACACCCAAGATGGATCCTAGCGAGGTTAACGACGCTTCCTTACACTGGCTATCGTGAGCCTCGACCGTAATCTGCCTGGCTGATTAATTCACGCCGATTATTACGCCTTAATAATTCGGATCCGCTGCTCATCGTGGCTCGCTTATTGTTTTGTGGTTTTGCTTTACACCACGAGAAAATCCGTGGTTAGATTAGATTTTATTATGTAAATCTTATCCGTAAAAAGAAGAAGACGGTAAGTTAACGAAGAATCGAAACGACGGAAAACAGTCTCTACTCCATTCGGGCGGCCTCGGAGCGCCTCATGTCGCGAGGTCATGCGCGACGGGCGCTGCTCGCATGAGATCCTCGGGCGCTTAGCGAGCAAGCTCGCGGTCGCGAGGACTACCCGCGTAGGCGCGGGCCGCGGCGAAGTAGGGCTGACGGGCGACGCTCGCCCAGGAAACCCGGCCATGGAGCGTATCATGGGTCGCGAAGTTTCGTCGCGGGCGACGACGCCCTCGGCAGACGTCCCGCCGGGCTGGTCAGCGGTGTTCTTAGGGTCAGTGGCCGCTTTACGACCGCGGGTAGCCCGCGAGGACACGCGAGCACGCTACACGACAAGCCAGTGCCGGGCGCGCCGGGTCTCCGCCAGCGCTGCCCAAGACAGACAATGCCCGCCCGCACTGCTTTCCAGATTTTCCGCCGCGTGCCCGCACGCGAGGCCCATTTGTTGAATCCGCCCGTGCCTGCACGCGAGGCCCGCTCAAGTTTAATTTCGACTTTGTAAATCTATGTAATAGATTAGATTTAAAGTGCGGGTTTCACGACATCGGACGCGATGAACGCTTATTTTATTTTTATCGCTCATATGCATGTCGTGGATGTTTAAATTGCAGAGCATAGCTATGTATGTTTATATTACGCCGACAAACCTTAAGTGTTTTACAATGACGCGATAGTAAGCATGCTAGGTTTATCGCGTTTATCAAGCATATTTTAGAATTCATGAGCATGTTTTACATGTTGAGTTCTATAGAAAAGCATGCTAGATTACGTGATCGCATGGACAAACCTTTGAATAAAAAGACTAGCTAGCAACCCGACAAATTAATTTTTCAAATTAAATGTCAAGACTTCCACTTTGATCTCTAAACAAAGTGACGACTGGAGTAAACGCCCACACGCTGGCTTGCTTGCACCTGCTTATCATAAGTTTGTTAGATGAGATTTCTAAAAACATTTTAAATCTATCGAGTCAAGGAGTTTCATGTAAACGCCCACAGCTGCTTCATGTGCGATTTTCATAAGTTCTATGTAGATAGATATAAAATGAGATAACAAAAGAATTTGAATTAGAAGCGTATGGTCCGAGTGAGTATACCAATTCTAAGAATTCATCTCTCACGTTAAAATGTGGTCATTGCTAGACATCACCTCAAGTACAACTTCCCGCCAAGTCCCTTCAGCAAGTGATGTGGTCTAGTAGGTCCAATCATTAATTATCTATGTCATTACAAGGATAAGTCGACATGATTGAAATTAAACGACTAAAAGGTATATTTTAGTCCGGTCGATGGGGTTCATGTAAACGCCCACACGCTGCGGTGGTGCGATTCTCATGCATGATTCAATATATTGTTTTATCAAAAGGTTACAATATTATTGTTACGAATTATTTACGATCGATGCTTATGTGTTTTACATTATCGCTTTGATATGTCTCTAGCCGATTATCAATATGCCGCACAAAATCCGCTATCCGTCCAATTCAAGTGGAAACAAAATGGAATATGTTCTTATCGCTAAGAACAATGTTTGTTCTCACTCTAAACCCGATGCTCACGTACGTCGACTCAATGAAGCTAGTCACAACTTTGAATAAGTCAAACAATACGGCTAAATGCTATATGATGACTACGATGTCCAAAGGCTTTGCAGCAGCAAGATCGGCCGATGGCAGACGACACTATTTGGTCAAGTCTCGAGAGTAAGTTTGGGCAATGGATCGACAATCCGCCTACACAATGAGAGAAATCTCGCGTGTAAGACTGGAAGAAGGAAGTTCGGTCCATGAACATGTTCCCAACTGACTCATCTCAGGATAGTCTTGACACTCTGGGAGTGAGGTATCACTGCGGCCAAGGTCGACATCATCCTCAATACCACGCCCAAGTCTTTGAGAACTAGCGTGAATCGATCATAGCAAGACCGAGTTTACACTAGTCACTTAATGATCCTCGTAGGGAGTTACGGAAGGAGCACATGCCTGCTAGCACATCTAAGGCCCAAAATTTTCATCGCAAACGGAAATAGAAAAAGGGTACCAAAGGTGGTAGAAGCAAGGAAATAGTGGGAGAATGGAGCAAGAACATGGTCACACCGAGCTCAAGAAGCCAGAAGAAGGGGCAAGTCTTCTGCAGTAAGATCAGCATCAGCGCCAAGTGCCCTATGCTCCTGCTCAAGGTACCGCTTGTTTAGTGACGGAAACATGTTTAGCGACTTGTTCTACCCATTCTGGGTAGATACGGGCGCAACCGATCATGTTTTTACACTCAGGGTTCCCGTCGACAAGGAGTCGCTTTGATGGCGAGATAACGATTCCTGCAACGCGCGAAGTCCTGAAGCTGAGAGTTTGTTTTGTTTTGGGACAACAGCTTTAGTTTTGAAAGCTTTATATGTGCCGGATTTCAGGAACCTCGGTTTCTGCTTCAAATTATTTACGCCGGATATTCTCGTTATTTTTGATAGGGTGTTTTATCATAAGAAATGACGGTTATCTCGTGTCGCAACTTATATAATTCCGCTTTATACTATTTCGCAAAACATAATACCTATAACTATGTCAGCATCTTCATCAAACCCCAAAAGAGAAAGTTTTCTTCCAAGATGACTCTACTTTTCTCTCGGCATCTTAGATTAGGTAATCAATCACAGGATCCAAAGACCGGCTAAGAATGGAGCTGGCGATCTCACGGTACCACGCCCCGCCCGCGAATCCCGTGATAAGGTAAGATGTCCACTGCACCTTCAAAGCGAAGGCGGTTATGAGCCAAAGAAATGTCGAGTTAGTCCATTTCGACTGTGCGGACCAATGTCCACAAGCTCGTGGTGGTACGAGTATTTTGTCACTTTATCGACGACACTCAAGGTACGGAACATATACCGCCTCACCGCAGTCCAATGCTTTGAGAAATTCAAGAGTTTAAGGCTAATGGAGACGAGTTAGGTAAGAGTATCAAGTCACCGGCGTCTGATCGCGTGGCGAATACCTCAAGAACGAAGTTTATGGACTATCTAGCGGGTGGATTACATCCAAGATTTCACCGCACACCACAAGAAAATGGTGTCGAGCAAGAAATAGGACTCTTTAGAAATGTAGATCAATGACGAGCTATGCAACATCGCCTATTTCGCCGGGGGTACGCTTAGAGTAGGCGTATACATGTAAATCTAAGATCGCCCAAGTCCGAAAAGACCTTCGAAGTTGTGGTTTGGCAAGCCGCTTAAGCCACATAAGGATATAGGGCCCAGCATACAGTGCAACAAGAAGACCGAGTTGGAGGCTAGATCCGACGCAAGGTCTTTATCGCTATCCTGAGTAACGAAGGTGGTTTATTCTATAGTCCTAGGATCGTGCATACATTAAGACTAATGCCCGATTCTTAGAAGAGGATTATATGAAAAATCATAAGTCCAAAGTTGAAATCATTCTTCAAGAATTAGAAGATGATCGATTCCACCACCGATAGGGCCAAAGATGTACGATGCTGATGTCTAGTAGCGGATCGACACCGATACTTCAAGAAATTGTGGGTCGAGTTCCACCGAGATACCGACGCATAAGGGTACCTACCCAGCAAGTTAGCAAGTTAGAGAACCACAAGTATCCGCACCCACCACCGCTATCAGCGCCAGTAGAACCTCGTCAGAGTGGGAGGGTTGTTCTACAACCCGAGCGATATATGTTGGTGAATCTTCGGATTTAGTCCCAAAGAGATTTAACATGCAATAATCACCCATGGACATACAAGGAGCCGATACAAGATATTGATGAAATGATGCACACCGCATGGACTTAGAAACTGGAGTCCATAACGGCTATGGATGTATATGAAAGACACCTCACCGACGGCAAGGAGCACATGGTAAGTGGATATACAAGAGGAAGAGAGATTCATGGAGAGGTTTCGCTTTTAAAGCCGTGCTTGTCACAAGGGTACACTCAAGAGGGCATCGATTTCGACGAGACCTTTTCGCCCGTAGCAATGCTCAAGTCCATCAATTTCTACCAGTGCACCCACTCGAACCTAGAGGTTTGGCAATGGATGTTAAACCGCTTATCTAAACGTACCTTGAGGGGGTAGACATCTATATGCAAGAACCCTAGGTTACGTGTAGCGGAAGAGCATCTAGTATGGGTTAAGAAGTCCATTTATGGACTTAGCATGCCTCCCGATCATGGAACTTACGCTGACGGGGTAAAGTCCCATGGATTTACCCAATGTTTAGCGAGAGTCAGGTGTATCTGCGTAGACGTCAACTGTGATGTGGTATTTCGTAGACTTATTAGAGACATCCTCTAGTCAGCAACAACGCGAGTGTTATCGCACTGAAAGAGTCACTTATCCGATCGTTTCAAATGAAAGACTTAGGAGAGCAATATATACTGGGATCAAGCGTTTACCGAGATCGCAGAAGAAAAATGTCTGAGCTTATCTCGTAGCGCCTTACATCGATACCGTGATTACTCGCTTTTAGTACTGCGACCGCCAAGAAAGGATTGCACCTTTCGCATATCGGCTGCCTTTATTCAAGACGCAGCATACCTATGACCGCAGCGAGATAGAGGAATGAGACAAGTTCCTTCACGCCCCCGCAGAAGTCTCATGACGCAATGCTATGCACACCGATATCTCGCTATGCAGAGTATAGTAGTTAGATATCGCCTAACCTCGACAAGTTCTCACTGATGCGCAGAAAGCATATACTCGAGCACCGAAAAGGACCCCAGATTATAGCTAATTTACCATGCAGATAGCTTCCTCAAGGTTATATGCACTGGATTTCCAAGCGACCGGATGAGAAAAAGTCAACCCTGCCATGTGTTTACCTCTGGGGTGGAGCAGATCCTCGGAGTGAAGCAAATGATGCATATGGACTCTACCATGGAAGCGAATATGTAGCCGCTCGAGGCTTCTAGAGGCTGTATGGTTCAAGAACTACCTCATTGATCTAGAGTGGCAGCATCGTTCGCCCAAGAGTATCATAGTTTCATCGTGATAACGTCGTGCAACTCGAGGAACCACCGGACCCACAAGGCGCACCAAACACATAGAGAGAAAGTACCATGTCATACGAGAAATCGCAGACGAAAGACGGTCTGATTGAAAAGATTGAACGACGAAAATCTAGCGGATCCATTCATCAAGAGCTCCGCCGCAAAAGTCTACGACGACACGTTGAGGACTCGATTGCAGTGATGGCACCCACTTAGAAAGGAAACTTTGTATAAGGGGAGAAGCAAAGTGATGGTTGTTTGTAATAGCTAGTAGAAAGACACATTGATACTAAAAGTTTGTTTTAGTATAAGTAGAGATGTGTTTGTATACCGCAAGCTTCTGCCGAGCCAGATACAATGTTCTCGTTACCACTATTACAACTCCTATCCTGATTGAATACTTGATGCAATATATCTGTCCCCTTATCTCATATAAGTTAGATCATGACGTGTAAAGAAGATCACAAGTCCGCATGATTGGTCAAGCTTAATGAGATATAAAAGTTTCACAAATGAGACGACTTAAGGACGAGTTGTCGGTTTAGCCGCAGATAGATAAGAAGTGACTTGACTTAGTTGTTTGTTCATGCGGTACGCCTCCACGTATCAAGGATCACGAGATGAGTTCTTCTAATCGACCGCGGAAGAACCAAGATCTCGGTGACTTACGATGATCTAAACCTCGATAAGGTATTAGGTGAGCATGAGGTCGACCATCACTGACTTGTTATGAGTGAGGAAGAGATGTTTCAACCCAAGATTCTCCGCATTCGGGTGGTAAGGTTTCAGATGTCACGCTAGTTATCATGACGAGTCACCGATCCGCTAGACGATGACGCCCCTTAAGGAGTCAAAGGTTTATTGTACTAAACCCCGCAGTTGAGTTAGCTCAAGTACAATAATAAGGCCGAGTGGTACTACTTAAGGAAATGAAGTTATTAATCGCTTTAAGCAATGATTGC
Organism: Salvia rosmarinus; assembly: GCA_036937905.1. Lineage (NCBI taxonomy): Eukaryota > Viridiplantae > Streptophyta > Magnoliopsida > Lamiales > Lamiaceae > Salvia > Salvia rosmarinus. The sequence continues at coordinate 17,278 of JAODLM010000801.1, forward strand.
TAGAAATGATTAACGGACGCTCGATATCTTAAATACGGGATTCGTAATATCTAAGTGCAAGCCCGACTCAACTTCGGTAATAAAGGGGTAAGTCAGATTCTTTCTCTAGTGGCATGATCGAATGTTTATAAATTAATTTATGTTCGGGTGAACATAAGATAATTAATTTATTTGAGGCCCATCTTTATTCCTCAGATTTGATCCCCTGGTCGGCCCAACCAGCCCGTAGCTACAAGAAAATCGGCGCCTATGTACTCTCAAAGGAAAGATTTTATTCTCTTTATCCCACAAGGATATAATTATATTTATATATGCATAGATCCTTTCCATATAAGATTATGGTAATAATCCGAGAGTATGGAAATAATCCCGAGAGTATGGAAATAATCCTAAGATTATGGTAATATTCCATATAGGATTATGGTAATATTCCATATAGGATTAAGGTAGTATTATAAATATAAGGTATGAGATAAAGTCTAGGTTAATGCTCATTAATCATATACAATTTTCGAGAATTCCTAAGAAAATATAGGAGAGATTTTCGAGTTTTTCGAGAGTATTGGGTGATTTTCCAAGCATTCTCCATAGATCGCCCTCACCGACGCTGGAGATTGGGCAATCGGATACATCCGTAAGGTCAAAGCACGAAGTCCGATCCGCTCGATCCGCTCATCTCGCTCCATCGACCTCTTCGCATCCAAAGGTAAACACGTGAAAACCCTAACGTGTTGCGATTTAATTATATAGACGATGCTAGGTTTATAATCAATGTATGGTGAATTAAACACCCAAGACGGATCCTCGGGCGAGGATTAACATACGCTTCCCAGCCCTGCTCGATGGATTGTAATCGCAATGCACCCGAGGCTACTACAGCGTTTACTAGAATACTAAAGGGGCCGGAACATGCTCAAAACAATAAAATTGGACATCCGCCTACACGGCAAAGATATGCACTGCTCGTCTCGTCGAGACGCTTCCAAATGGTATTACGGCAAAAACCGAGTTCGCAGCCAAGACGGGCATAAAGGCGAAAATCGGGGTTCGCCGCTAAATCACAGCCACACAGGCGGCCAAAAAGGGTGCAACACGAGGACTTCCTGGGGTCACCCATCCTAGTACTACTCTCGCCCTAGACGCTTAACTTCTGAGTTCGATGGATCCGGTGCATTAGTGCCGGTATGATCGACATAATTGTGAATAATAATATCAGAACAATAATATTGTAACCTTTTGATAAAATAATATTAATCAAACCTCCAATCGCTCAAGGATCCCACATGCAAGCCACGCGTGGAAGTTTACACATGAACCCCTCGACTGCACTAAAAATACCTTTTAGTAGTTTAATTTCAATCCATATCAACTTATCCTTACGACAAATGAAATTAATGATCGACCTTACTAGACCACATCACTTTCCGAGAGAGCGGACTTGGAAGTTGTACTTGAGTTGATGTCTAAGCAATGACCACAATTTTAACAATGTAAAATGAATTCTTAGAATTGGCATACTCACTAGACCATACCGCCCAATCCAAATTCCTTCAGAATCTCATTTTAAATCTATCTCTAGAGAACTTATGAAAAATCGCATATGCAAGCCACGCGTGTGGATCGCCACACATCAAACTCCCACTTCTCAATAGATTAAAATGTTTTATTTAGAAATCTCATCTAACAAACTTACGACAAACAAAGGAAAGCAAGCCACGCTGTGGACGCTATCACACATCACGTATCACTTTGTTTAGATATCAAAAGTGGAGGTCTCGACATTTTAATTTAAAATTAATATGTCGGGTTACTGCTTAGTCTATTGTTTCAAAAGGTTTGTCCATGCAGATCACGTAATCCTCGTGATGCTTTTCTATAGAACTCAACATGTCAAACATGCTCGCAGTAATTCTAAAATATGCTTGAAAAACGCAATAAACCTAGCATGCTTACTATGCTCATCCAATCACGAAAACATATAACATGTTTATCACGTAATTAAACATACATAGCATACTATCGCATAATTTAAACATAAATCGTTTCATCGCGCCCACTCGTGGATACCGATTTCCGCCTAATTTATTACATAAAATTGCAAAGTACAGATCTTCAAACTCGGAAACCGGCCTCGCGTGCACGGGCACGGACCGGATTCGTCAAAACAGAATTTGGGCCGAAAAATCGAAAACGAGCCGGATCATTGAACGGGCCGAACCGGTCGAAAACTGAACCGGTCAAAATTTGGATCGGGGAAAAATCGTGTCGTGGCCGAACCGGGTCGGGTCGCCCGTAACAAACGGGCCGGGTCAAGATATAGGCCGGGCCGGCGCTAGGGCATGCCCCATGCGCGCGCCAAGACACCGCCGCCGCCCACCTCGCGCCGCCGCCCACGCCCGCCGGCCCGGCTGCCATGATCGCCGAGCAGGGACATCCGCTGAAGCCGCTACTTACTTTAGGCCGCCGAGGAATTCGGGCGTTGAGGTTTTACGCGAATCGCCCGTCTTTGCTGAGCTGCTCGCAAGGCTCGCCGAGGTATGCGCGCGCGCGCTCTGCGCCTTTGCCCGCGACCGCCGAGGCCGCCGAGAGGTACTGTGGCACTGCCGAGGTCCGCCGAGGTTTCGCGGGCGAATCTCGCCGAGGCCGCCGAGAATCCCACAAGACGATGCACGACCATGGTCGAGAGCGTCAAGGCGCACCGCCGGGCGCGAACCGCAGCATGCGATGATCTTGCAGCAGCCAGCAGCCGCCTCGAGGTTTCCCGCACCTCATTGCCGAGGCATGCCGAGGCCTGCGCAGTGTTCGCGCGCCCGTCGCCCGGCTGCCGAGCTCGCGACCCCGCGCTACCGTGTCACCCGACCGCGCTGCGCATGACCGCCGAGGCGGTCCGGCGCCAAGGCCGCCGCTCACGACCCGCCGAGGCTTGCCGCCGCCGCCGCCTCGCCCACCAATGCCGCTAAGAATGGGCGATGGCGCCGAGCTGCGCGCGCCGCTGCGTCCGGTTTTGGTGAACTCGTCGCCTCGCTTCTTCGTGCTTTTGTCTTCGCTCATCTTTTACATATAAGATTTACAGTGAAAAATCTAATCTAACCCACATTTTCTCGTGGTGAAAACAAAAGCGACAAAAATAAAACGAGCCACGATGATCGCCGATTCACAATTAATTAATTGCGACGCTATAATCAAACGTGAATTAATCCAACAGAGCCAAGATATCGATCCTGTGCTCTGATACCAATTATAGGGAAATCTGATTTTAACCCTCTCCCGATGATCTATCTTGGATGTTTAATTCACCATACATTAATTATATGCCTAGCATGCACCTATATAATTAATTGCAACATGTAGGGGTTTTCTCGTGTTTACCGTGAACTGTCGGGCAGAACGGATCAAGACTCGTGCTTTGATCTTCTAGATCGTATCCCGGCCGCCTAATCTCCAATGTCGAGTGAGGACAATCTATGGAGAATGCTATAGAAAATCACCCTCTTTCTTTCTCACAAGATTTTCTAAAATCTCACTATTTTGGCAATAGAATTTCTAAAATATGGATGAGAATTAGTCTCGATTTTTCTCTCACCTTATATTTATAATGCACTCCCAAATCCTATCTAGATAGATCTATGCATATCTAATAAATATAATAATATCCTTTAGGATGAGAGGATCAAATCGTAATCCCAAAGAGGACTAGAGAGAGAGTGGGCGATTTTCACCTTAGCCACAGTGCTGGATGGGCCAACCAAGGATCAAATGCAAGGAATAAAGACGAGCCTCAAATAAATTAATTATCTTATGTTCACCGTAACATAAATTAATTCATAAACATTTATTCATGCCACTAGAGAATAAATGCCGACTTACCCTTTATTTCTTAAGTTGAGTCTGCTTGCACTTAGACTTTACGAATCCCAGATTTAAGATATCAGACGTCCATTAATTATTTACAATGCTCGACCGCTTAAAATAATTAATATCTTTAATTCCTTAAGTAGTACCACTCAACCTTATTATTGTACTTGAGATAACTCAACCTCGCAGGTTTAGTACAATAAACCTTTGAGCTCCTTAAGGGACGCCATCATCCTAAACGGATACGGTGACTCTAATACGTAACTAGCATGACATACAAGATCGCCATCACCCAAGATGCAGAGAATCTGGGTTAAATCATGTAACCTCACCCATAACAAGTCAAAGTGATGGTCAAGAACTCATACTCACCTAATACCTTATCGAGATTTAGATCATCGTAAGTCACCGAGATATAGGTTCTTTACGACGGTCCGAGAAGAACTCATCTCACCGTGATACATCAATACGCCGAGACGCACTCAAGATAGACAAGCAACCAAGTCAAGTCACTTCTTATCTATACCGCAGCCTATACCGACAACTCGCCCTCAAGTTGTCTCACCGTGATACTTTTTATATCTCATTGCTCGACCAATCATACGCACTTCGTGATCTTCACACACCGTATGATCTAACTTATATATGAGATAAGGGACTTAGATATATGCAATCAAGTAAACAATTCAAATAGGAGATTGTAATAGTGGTAACAGAAACATTGTATACAAGCTCAACCAAACCGCTTTCAAGATACAACCAACAGAACAACCCCGCCCGCACTAGACAACCTCGCTCTACAGCAGGCCTTCTACCGATCTCGACGTGGTAGTCGACGACCGTATGCAACACGAGGCACATACTACATTGTTAAAGAGATTGATGAGGAGCATGGGAGCCACGACATCACCGTGGGGATAGAGCGCGCCTGACGAGGGACGCCGATTTGATATAAAGCAGCGGGATATGGGGAAGCGTGCGAGACAACCACGTTCCTCTTCATCTAGTAGTGGCGTGAGCACCACGACGCCCGAGTCGGAGGGATTGTCGCCGATCACGCACACGATCCATGATGTGGTTAGAGAGAATATTCAAGGACTCAAGACGTGGTTTGAGTCATGCTGAGAAGACTCGATGTAGATGTTCGCAGAGCATCGAGGCATATACGCCGCCCGCCGTGGAACTACCCCACCGACAATGTGGAGTGACGATCGTGACGACAACCTTCTACTTGTACTCCCACGCCGGTTCAGATGTACCTCAGAGACTCCTCTAGCAGATCCGACGCCTCGTGACACCACCGCAGTATACACCTCATCGCCGGCCTCACATGAGTATGGATCTACCGATTCATTAGCCCATCACACAATGAGGATCCACCGTCATTCCATGCCGTAGATGCATATGGAACAACCGAGACCATTGGTAAATTATCTTATTTTATATTATTGCATCATATTTCTCCGAAAGATATTTTTCACAAGATCGATATACCGACGCGCGCGATCGCACACAATCAACGCCCCTGAATTCGGCTGTAAGCGCCTTCATGCGTTGTAGAGAAACCAAGTCCATGATAAATCATTCTCGATCGGACCAATTCCATAAGCCAATGGAAAACTTGCTCGTTGTCGCCCTTTGTAACAAAGAACAAACAATATACCCTTATTACGGCCCTTCGCGCGTGCCATCCACAACAATAACAAGCCTCACGCACAACGTAACCGAGTCGGCTAGAACCGAGCGCTATAAAAGGTGGCGAAACGACCATCCGATCCAATATCTAAGTCAATCAACGAACCAGATTAGTTGTCCGCAACATGTGAAGATAACCCAAGAAGATCCGACAGATTGTTCATGCCCACCATATATCATCTCGATCGCCCTATTACGAGCTCTCACCGCTGACAAGATACGACGCCGCACGCCATACTCGTCAGAACTCAGCCATAATCGATCTCGCTTAACGACTTCATCGCCTCGCGTATTTTTCACGCCATGTATGTTGCAATCACACGGAATCGACCTGCGCTTCGGTATTCACGAGATCATCTACACACGTGTGTACGGCATCAAACTTGCGACAAACCAAAACCACCCTGTCAAGGCGATGCGCAAGCAATAGAAACGGACACCGATCACGATATATCAGATTTGAACGTAATCCGAGTCTCGTCCGATCGCTGAATAACAAATTCGCGCTTTGTTCCAAGTGCCACAACCCGATCGATATCTTAAGGTCCACCTTGTTGTGAAGATGGAACCTTCGTCAATTTCATCTGGGGTTCGAATAGAGTCAAGAGGACTAGCAAAGATTGTTCAAGCCTCATGAGGAATAATGTGAGCTAGCCAATTGCTCATCTCTTCCATTTGTTCTACCTCGAGTCCCTGCTACCCCTGCGTGTTACTCGCATAATCATCCCAAGCAACTTTTCTATTCCACCCTCTCGACGATTCCGCAAGATCAAATTCTACAAACGTGCGTAGATCACATTTGCAGCCGCACGCCCTCCTCCTCCTCTTCTTCATCGACTGCTTGTTCTTCACCGTCGACGCACGTATTCGCTCATCATCACCGCCGCCAATGATCGCGCCACCACTTCGCGCACATGTTGCGACACTTCGAGGTGTATCTTGCTCAAACCAATCATATGCTCCAAATTGTTAGGTGAACGACTCATCCGTAGATGAGTATTGTGAAGTGTAGTCATACGTTGTATCACGTGGTTGCTCGAATTGTGGCATATATATGCTTGTGTTTCGCTGGGAGTGACGCCTTTGTATGTCACATACACCTCTGGTTGGGCATAAACCTCGCATAATCGAGCTATGATCATCGGTAGTCAAAAGTGATTTGATAAGTCTACCACTGAGATCTCGATATATAATGTATTTGGTAGTCAAAAGAATTTGCTCCCGTAAGGGAATTAATGTTTCTCTTAACTCCCAAATAAGTACATTATCATCCGAATATGGGTATATGATGATGCACCGTCATAAAGAATTCAAACAATCATCCCAACATCCTCCATATCTAATGATAATATTCTTCCACTCGATCATCTAATTAAATCCTACAAATACACAATAATTAATTAAAAATTCATCTAGCATTAATTATAAAACAAACATCTAAACTAAATAATACAAATTAAATATAAAACAAAGAATATTGATCACTTAATGTTTAATAATAAGAACAATAAATTATAATGCATCACTCAATTCACCTAAACTTTGAAGGAATCGACAAAAATATTATAAACTAAACTAAACTAAATGAAAAATTCAATAATGAACGTATAAATCATGATTCACCTAAACTAAATCAAATAATAATTCACATAAACTAAATAAATAATACAAATGCACAATAATGAACGGTATAAATCATCTAACATTAAGTATAAAACAAATCTCTAAACTAAATAATAATTAAATATTATAATTCATCGGGACTGATTTAAACCATAATTCACCTAAACTAAATTAAATAATAATTCACCTAAACTAAACTAAATATTATAAACTAAACTAAATGAAAAATTCAACTGCATTGGGACGTATTTATAATAATTAAACTAAATTAAACTACACTAAACTAAATTAAACTGCAAAACTATAATTTAATTCAACTGCAAAACTAAACTAAACTAAACTAAATAATAATTAAATATTATAATTTAATTCAACTGCATTGGGACGTATTTAATTCATCTAAAAATTCTTAATACACAATAAATCATACAAATTCACAATGGTTAATTAATTATTCATCTAACAATAATTATATGATGCCCCTAAATAATTATTGATTGAAATTAATTAAAAATTCACCTAAATTCATCTAACAATAATTAAGGAATCATATATATAACAAATACACCAAAATATTGAAATTACCTTTTATGATCCGCTAAGAGAGCGACGATATTTGATAGAGAAATTCTCTCTAGCAAATTCTCTCGATTTTTGCTAGTCCTTGCGTCCGTCGCGGTTAACTCCTTCCGGGTGCTCCGCCATCGCTTTCGCTTTTCACCGCATCATCTTGTTTCTTCTTCGCCGCTTTTCCACCGATCGCGTTTGAAGTTTTAAACGGAGTTCTCACCGAAAATTCCATCTACCGTGTGCATCTTGCCATCGTCAATCCTCATGTGAACTACTGCCGTGTTAACAAAGGACGGAAGGATACACGCCGTGAGGCTGAACGTCCGAAGGCGCCCGGAACAAGGTTCCTTGCGCTTAGTGTGGTCGCCGGATTGCTCAAAGATTTACAACGGAAATCTTATTTTTCACGAAAATCGAATTTTGCCATACAATTGTCGCCGAAAACATAGCACACACCGAGTCCGATCACCGGACAACCACCATTCGGCATACACACTCAATGGCGCCCATCTCAGTTAGCCGCACACAAGGAACTTTCCTTGTGCGTGTCGCCTAATCTTCCATATTTAAATTTTGGCAACTTTCCTCGCATGATTGATATTACCTTGTTATATTTTGGAAAGTTGCCTTCGTTGTCGATTTTTACCATATTGCATGCAATCTTACTTGGAAACATAACATCTCGCCATATATTCTCGCCGCCACCTTTTTTGTTAATTGCGGTGTTGTGGGCCTGGGCCATGAGTTATCGGATATTTTATTAACTAGAGGGCCACAAATGATGAATCCAATGGGCCTTTCGTATACGGGCTAGGCGTTTGCAAAATTCCGAGCCCATGTGTGACTGGAAGACCGAGCACAAATTATGAGAGCCCATGTCCGGGCCACACCTCCGACCGAAAGTTACCAGCTATGCCCAACATGACCAGCCTCCTGGCCCAAGAAATTTGAACAAGTTTCACGGAGATGCCGCCCGACGACACACCTAACATTTGCTGCCGAGGAATTCCCGCCTTTGACGTGTCGAATGCGCGAGCCATCTGCCGCTACTGAACATCGCGACCCAACATGCTCGCGTGGCGAACCATGTAAGACCGCGAGGGAACAACCCTTTCCAGCAGACGAGCAGCAACCAACTAATGAAACGCCATCCACAAATGGTGACCCGATGGATGCTCGACAAGGAAAAAATGATGCGTACGAGCCCGATAGTCCTCATGAGGCTGCCGAGACCACACGGCCACCAGAAGATGCACGATCCAAAGACACTCGGCTATTCGATCAATCGCCATGGCTAAGAAATGCGGGGAATTTTTCAAATCCTATCCCCGTGAGAAAGACGGACCTCGCCTTAGCCAAATTCGAGGTAAGTATTGTCAATGACGTTTTAACTCTCGAGGCTAATGATTACACCCCTATTTCGAAAGGGTGGGGTTTTTCTTTGCTTGGATTTTATGCAGGACGATTTCCCGGCAAAGATGCTACGCAACGACTAACCTTGGGATGGAAAAAAAGCACAAAAATCTCTTATCATCCGAATGGTCGGATTATGCTCAGATTTGAAAAGGAGGAGGATATGGAACATGTTCGACATTCGTGACCATATGTGTTCGGTATTCTCTTATACTTTTACATATGCCCCAGAGTTTAGGTTCGACTCGCCTCCCGATTTCAAATTTCGTGTGGGGCTTCGTTGCCAATTTGCCTCTCGAACTATGGAACCCCAATGCTATAGGAAAAATTGCTTTTGCTAGGAGATCCCATAGAGGTCGATTATAGAACAATTGCTAAGAACAACTTAGATGGACCTAGATTTCATGTGTTAGTCGATGCTATGCGTGAACCTGGGAATTTGTTAATTTGCATCGCACACGGCAACACGCTTTTGCAATATATTAAATTCGATTTTATCCTAAATGTGCAAAACGTGGTCATAAGTTGGGACACTTGGAATCAAATTGTGCGAATATGTTCAGAGCACGTGGGATGCCGAACCTCCACGTGCAACATCTAACCATGCAGGAACGATACATGGTAACGCAAGAAGAGGAAGAGATCCTGACTCGACAACCCATACGTGGCCGAGCCTCAAGACCCCGTCCCAAGAACCGAATGGAGGAGAGAAGTATTTCCGCCCTAAGAAAAACAAAGAATTGACTCAACCCATTTCACACGGGATTGAGACTAGAAATAAATTTGAGGCATTAAACACTCATATACACTTGAATCCTCAAATAGCACCCAAGTTTTGAAATTATGAACCTTCGCAAATGCCGAGATCGTCCACCAACACCACACGGTGAGCTGCCCACCACCTCGACCCTACTCGACCCCCGCCGAGACCGTCTGTCAACCATCGCCTCCATGTGCATTCTCGCACACCGCCTCCTTCCGAGAAATCTCGCCACCGCCTGCCGAGAAATTCGCCAGACGCCCACCGCCGAGAAATCTCAGCCTCTCAAAACCCTTCGCCAAGACCTACTCGACGCACCCTGCCGAGAAATCTCGGCAGGTAGGCGTCCCATCCCGCCCGCCTACGCCCAAAACCCATCACCAACCCACGCCCGAGAAAACACCCTCGGCGGAGACTCCTTCATCTGCCGAGAATTCTCGCACTCTCTCGCCCGATGCCCCTCGCCCGACATTACACGCCCATCCAGCCGAGGCCCATCATGCCGAGACACTACCTGCTGAGACCCACCCTGCCGAGATCCAATCTTCGGCCGACACCACAAGCCATTTTTTGACCGAATCCCCTCTACCCACAACACCCGTCGAACATCTTCGAAATGATACCCAACCTCTTAAACCTCCAACACGTGCTACCCAACTTTCTAGGCCACCAACCGCAGGGGACAACGAAAATTGTTCATGTAATGAGAGACCCGTTCTTGCTTTGAGGCACCCCTGATTCATAACACCGCCTCTGACTCGCTTCAGTAAACTCTACTTCTCTAGTTCCTTTGATAGTTATATCGCAACTAACCTTGCAGTAAGTCGAGAACAATGAAGACGTGGAAATTCCACCCAAACGTATCACCAGGAGCAAGTCTAACACGTTTACGATCTCTCCAATCAAGGAGGATGTAATTCCGCTTAGTCGCAGTAACAAGACATCGATGATTATTACGACTGAATGTACGAGGCTCCGTAGGCTCATAAGCAAAGCTATTTCCGACCATGTGTTCAAGCACGTTAGACGCCATAGCTTTGATCGAGACAAAGCTCACTCACCGAAGCTTAAGAATTTCATGGCTAAGTACTTCACCAATGGGAGTGTATCCACAACTTTGATGAGGTTCCGGGGAAGGATAGTAATTATTCGAACCCGAACCAATTAAAGTTGATGTCATCAAACGAGAAACAGTGATCCATTCCAATTTCACTTGTCAGACATTAATACCACTTTGGATGCTCGATTGTCTATGGCTTTTGGCAGTCATTCATAGACGGGAGCTTGGGATTCTTTGATCATTCATATCGAGTCGTCAAAGCCTACTATTGTCACGGAGACTTCAACCTGTCCTCGACCGGATGAGAGGATCGAGGAAGAGTTCCGCTTCAACGAGAGTACAAGGACTTTGTCGATACTTGTGCTCTCGTGGACTTGAGGATTCCCCGACGGATGTCACTTTACGTGGACCGATACGTGAAGTATTCTAAGATTGATAGAGTCTTGATTAATAATGCTTGGTTGGATGCTAACCTTTTTGTGGCAAACTTTCTCGCCAAGAGGCACTTTGTCTCGATCACTCACCCAAGACCGATCACACTCTTTGGAGATGTGACTGCACCATCGTTTGCTCAAATTCTTCAACATGTGGATGAAGCATCCAGACTTCAAACACCTGCTAGAAGAAAATTGGAGTGAACAAGTGAATGGACGGCCTCAGTGGGTTTTGGCAGCAAAGTTGAAGAGGATGCAGCACGTGTTCAAGGAGTTCAACTTCAAGGAGTTCAGCCACCTGACAGAGAGGACGAGTATCTCTAGAGCTGCATTGCACGATGTGCAATTAGCTTTAGACAGTGACCCCATGAATAGGAATCTGTTGGAACAAGAAATTGGTCTACGAAAGAAGACTAAGTTCTTGGAAGAGGTTGAGCGTAGTTTCTTCAAGCAAAGAACGAAGAACATGCACATCAACCTCTCCGACAGATGCACTAAATTTTTCATTCAATGGTGAAAAGAAACCACACGCAGAACACCATTTCTTTCTCGTGTAGGATTCGAGGAGCCAACTTATGACATGGAGGAAATCATCATGCTTTTGAGAACTTCTACACAGATCTCTTCGGTGTAAAAGTTCCAACGAGTGGATTAGATCCCGCTGTGTTTGATGAAGGCCCTAGGCTTGATGAGGATGATAGGAAGGATATGGTTATGGAGGTGACTCAGCTGGAGATTAAGAATGCTCTGTTTGACATTGCTAGTGAGAAAGCACCGGACCGATGGCTACCCTTCACCTTCTTCAAAGAGAACTGGATATCGGGCAAGATGTCGCCTGGCCGTGATGGAGTTCTTTGAGAAAGGGTTCTATTGAGGAGTTCAACCACCGGTGGTCACTCTCATTCACAAGAAGCATCACAATCCCACCAGAGCGATTTCGCACCCATTGCATGCACCAATGTCGTCTACAAGACTATAACGAAGATCTTGACTGAGAGGATGGCGTACTTGATGGGCAAGATCATAGATCCAGCACAGTCTGGATTTGTGAGAGGACGGAACATTTCGGACAACATCTTCTTAGCTCAGGAGCTGCTTAGAGGATATGAGAGGAAGCAGATCACACCGAGATGTATGCTGAAGATTGACCTTCAGAAGGCTTATGACTCGATATCTTGGGAGTTCCTCAGACGAGCTTTGGACGGGTTGGGTTTTCACCCTTGTTTCACATATTGGATCATGACTTGTGTCTCATCGCCCACATATACTCTTGCCATTAATGGAGGGACACATGGATTCATCAATGGACAGCGAGGGCTCAGACAGGGTGACCCGATGTCACCGACTTTATTCCTCTGTTGTATGGAGTACCTTTCCAGATCAACAAGAAACGAACAAGGAGTTCGATTTCCGCCATCCTAAGTGTAGTACTTCATTTTACACATCTCGCCTTCACGACGACTTGTTACTTTTGCGGGGTGACATCAGATCCATGGAGGTCCTTTCAGACGCACTTAGAGACTTCGCAGAAGCATCCGCTTGAAGATTAACAACCAAAGTCCTTGATATTTTGGCGGAGTGCGACCATTTGAGAAACAAAGCGATCTTAGATCTTCGGTTTCCCATCGGGAGAACTCCCGACAAGATATCTGGGCATCCTCTATCTTCAAGGAAACTAGGAGTCACCAAGACAAAGGGCCTAGTTGAGAAGATAGCGTCTTGTATCCACCGTTGGTCTAACCTTAATTTATCTACTGCAGGACGGCTGGAATTGATTCGCTCGGTGCTGCAAGGAGTGGAGTGCTTCTGGTTGCAGGTTCTACCTCTACCAGCCACCGTTATTGATCGTATCAATACGATGGTTAGGAGGTTCCTGTGGGGTTCAACACATTGTCCTGTTGCTTGGAAAGCTGTTTGTCTTCCCAAGAATGAAGGAGGTCAGGCTCACGGACCTCTCGACTTGGAACAAAGCTTTACTAGCAAAGACCTTGTGGAACATCCATACTAAGAAGGACTCCCTGTGGATTCAGTGGATTCATGCGGAGTACTTGACGACCACCACTATATGGGAGTATCCTACACACATTCGTTTATCCCCTTTACTAAAGAATATCCTTACTCTTCGAGATCGTTTTTTGCAGGATGCAGGAGGTGACCATGGTAGAGCAGCAGATCTTATGGAGAGCATTTTCGGATCCAGAGGGTCGGGGGCTGCCTATCACTACCTTCGAGAGAAGGGTGAGAAACAGTATTGGCACAAGGCAATCTGGAAGGACTTTATACCGCCTAAGTTTTCCATCACGATGTGGCTTGCCATGAGAGGGAGACTTAAGACGGTGGATAGGCTGCATTTTTTGAACATCTCACAGGTATGCACCATTTGTAATAACCATTCGAGTCTCATGAGCACTTGTTTTTAAGTGTAAGGGCAACGAAAGCGGTCCGAATAAGATCAAAGATCGCTACGCCTCCCGAGTAGGATGAGTACCATTGCTAGTGCTATCAAGCACATCAAGAGTGTAAGGCGGGGTCAAGAATCATCCTCCGTGCTGCGCATCGGATTAGCAATGACGGTGAATCACATTTGGTATGCGCGTAATAAGTTGAATTTCAAGACATCCCCTGATGTGAAGACCATTGTGAAGACCATTCAAGAAGATGTTTATCGCCGCTTTGTATTCTTCAGATTCGCTGATCCGTTACTTTCATTTTGAGTTGGCTTTGTAGGGGTCGAGGGTTGTCTCGCCTTGTTCTCGATCCACTTTGGGATGCCTTTTCATGTATTTCACGATTGTTAGTGATTTTTGGGTGCGTGTGTGGAGGACCGCTAGGCCCAACCAAGCAAAGGCACCTCATGAGCTTGCATGTGTTCACATTCCCAATCCCGCACTTACCGGTCTCACCGCACAAGTGGTACTTTTCCCCACCGGGTCATGGGGTTTTAATGAGGCCCGCCTTATTCGTCACCAAGGGTTCGCATGTGGTTTTGTGTCTTTACCGCTTACTAGATCGAGCGAGTCTTTCGCCTATATGTTTTGGGTCATGTTAGGATTTTTTCCCACCCTCGCCGCATTTCTTCTGAAAGTAGGTCGATCCCCCGTGTATGCCCGAGTTAAGTTTGTAATATGTCTTTGCCCGCTTTATGTTATTTCGTACGCTTTGACCAAAAAAGAAAAATGATTGCAAATATAGATATCGCAAGACGAAAGTGAGTGCTTCAGCGAACGAAAGGAAAGAATGAATTATATAGGTAGAAGTCCGATCAAAATTTTACTGCACAAATTCATGTCATTAATGGTGAAGTAAATTCACTGCAAAAATTCATGTCTATGAAATATGAAGTTGTTGGTTTATTTAATTTTCATCAGTATTCAAATTCACCAGAACGATAATTTATGTATTTTGTTGAATTTTAATTGCAAGGTAACTCACGAAAAAATTATAAATTAATTAAAAGGTAACTCACGAAAAAATTACAAAATCAAATATTATAGGAATGCAATTTATAATTAATTAATAATAAATCGATATTCACAAAATGTAAGATCAAAACCACAAACACGCATAAAATGACTACGGCTTAGGAAAAATAGGTTGGTCGTCGACGGCGAAGTGCCAAGCGGTTAGCCGATGAGCACTCCCCCAAAGGGCCAACCTCCCCCCTCTGGCCAACCCTAATTTATAACTAAAAATCGATAGTTTGACCCTTTTAATTTAATAACTTTAATTTGTACAGAATTATAAAAGAGTAAAAATTGATAACAACATGTCAATAAATTACCGGTTTTGTGATATAATATTATGTGATATTTGAAATGATCAGATTAAATTCATGCAAATGTTCCAAAATATATTTAAAATGGTTTAAGATATAAATGACTCTTTTTTCAAATGGATATACACGGCTTCAACTTTTTAAAAAATGGATATTCATATATATTTCCACAATATTCTAATAGGGTACTGCCCAACAAAAGCAAAAATTGAAGCACCATAACAGATGCTATTGACGAAAAACATATACTAATATATAAGGAGGGAGCCATTCAAAATTTAGAATACCTTCCATATCAGTAAATGCTCACAATTTACAAAAATTCCTTAAAAGTGAGGGAAAAGCAATTACTACATTTCCTTTCTCCTCATCTTTTTAGAAGTAAATAACTTACAAACTACTCTTGTAAAATTGAATTGATACGACAGTCAGCACCTCTCCTAGTGCGCCACGTGTCCAGCAATAACGACACAGTAGCGAAGCACGCCGTGAGCCACATGTGCGTTTATACATATCTCCACTGCCTGCGGCCGGCAGTAAGCAGAAGTGTACGCAAGCTCGTGTATGAATCTCCAATAAGGTAGCGCCACGTGTTAGTATGTAGGAAATGGGCTTCTCCTATTGGTTTGTTTCTTTGACTCCCGTCACAGTGAACACAGAGTAGACAGGCCTATGGTCTGAAAATTTTAATTCTCTCCTAAAATAACACATTTGATTAAGCCCTTCGCCTTTCCACAGAATTCTGTCACACCTGTCATTTTACGAATTAAGTTGGATTAATATTATTTAATTTCATAACTAGAAATGCAATGATCTAATACTGTCTTTTCAGTTAAATCTAATTTAGATATAAAATGATAATATTAATTCTATATAATAAATATTTCAAATTACGAAATGAAATGCCTTTTGAGATGGAGGAATTCGAGCATATTAAACTAACTAACCAGGCAGGGGTTCGACGCTTCTCTTTGGGTGAGGAGGTTTGGTAAGCATAAGTGTCTGAATTTGTGATGTATTTATAGGTTGGAGCAAAATATATGTCCCCTTCTTCCCACCCTTGGAATATTCGGCCCGCCTTTTGTTCTATTCTCAACTGCAATAGACGTAACAAAGATATTAGATTTTTTTTATATCTAAAATCATTCTATCAATCATGAAAATACTTTTACTAGAAAAAAAGTATATATCATTTCACAATAGAAATTCTACCTGATCTTTCTCAAGAAGCGTTTGCCAGTCATTCATTTCGAGTAGTTCGTAGATATCACCACATATAGATGCAAGCCGATAATTCAAGTCCCCGAGCCAAATTATCTTGCTACATAAAGACACAATAACGGAAAACACATTAAGTGGAAATCCCTTGCTATCAACCGTACTTTACTTACATGTATAGTATTTGATGCGACATTATACACATAACGTGCACTTATGAGAGGAAATTTGTACTCACTCGTGATCTAAAATGCTGTAAGAGGTAAGTGGTGGTTTTGAACTTCTATCCGAATGAGAGAATCTTGTTTTCTTCAAAATCTCCACAGCATCCAAATTTCTTCTAGTTTCAGCTCCCTCTTTTTCTCCGGATGCAAGGTGAGAACACACGAAGCAAAATGTCTTTTGTTGCCACGTCATGCTGATAGATATCGATCCCTAGAAGAGAATAACAAAATATACAGTCAACAAATGTACCATTAACACATGATATGCATAGGTAATAACTGAGAACAAGTGAGATTACTAAACATGTAAATGAAAAACAGTATCAAACATACCTTATTTCCTAGGTATCCCATGATGCCTGTCCCAACACACGAAACCTTCAAACTACTAATTTGGTGATTCAAGTTCTCACGAACCCACACGCACAAAAAGAGGCCCACCATTTGCTTGCAGGCAGCCAAACAGTACTTATGGTGTGCATATTTTGTTGGACTAGGTGAATCTTCTTCACTCCAACTTGAATTTGAACTTGAACATGAACATGAACTTGAACTCAGAATGTCTTCAAAATAATCATCATGTAGTGAAGAAGAATCAAAGGAGCTGATTCTTGATTGTTGATGATGATAATGATCGGTCATTGTTAGGGACTGTTTGGATGCGGGATGAACTGAATCGCCGTTTAGAGAGTGGCGGATTAGGGAAATCCACTTTGCAGCCGGACTATAGTCCTCTTGGCCTAACACATTGCCTGCATTTAGAGGTACAATCTCTTGGAACCTAAACCAAAACAAATATTACTAAGGCAGGCTAAGATTGGTCTTAATCATATATTTTGTTGTGAGTGCTATAATGAGGCAATACGTTACGTATATTGATATAAATGGTAAATATCAGTTTATGTTCCAACGTTTTACGTTTTTTCACTTAATGTCTCAACGTAAGCAAATTGTTATTTTGGTCTCTAACGTTTCAGAAAATTTCACTTAATATCTCGTCGATCAATTTTTGACGTACAAACGATTACATGGCTGCCAGAATTTCATGTTGGACTCTATGTCATTATAAAAATGAAATAAAAACGTGAAAAAGTTCATCCAAAGCGACTTCGCTCTATTTCTTCCGTTATATTGACGTGGAAAAGAAATGGAACGACGTCGTTTTAGAGGAGCTTTTTCAAGTTTTTATTTAATTTTTATATTGATGTAAAGTCCAGTATGGAATTCCAGCAACCACGTAATCGTTTGTATATCGGAAATTGATCGGCATGACATTAAGTGAATTTTTTTGAAACGTTAGGGATCAAAATAACAATATGTTTACGTTGAAAAATTAAGTGAAAATTTACGAAACGTTGGGACATTAACTGATATTTACAGTGATGTAAATGAATTTATTGACGTACCCAAGTACATAAATATCAGCCGGTGTTTTGGTTTTTAACCAATCATTTATGTTTAGATCGTCGTGTGGAGCCTTGCCTCCTACATTCCATGTCCCAACAAACATCCTACAAAATCGAATTCACACCATTTAAATCTGTAAGCAACTCAAAAATATATCTGTGAATTAAAGACCAATTGGTGTGACTAAAAGAAACCTTTTTTCTTCAAATATTTCTAAATATTGTTCAACTTTTAGTTTCATTGTTTGTTTTCAAAAACTGTTGACTATATTTGTATGATCTAGCAAGTAAACTAGAGAATGACCGAATTCAAATGATGCCAAATGTTACATGCACTATTTGCAGAAAATAAAATTAAAAAAATGCGACCATTCACTATCCAATTTTAATCAATTTTAACCATAAATTAGAAAATTATTTCTCATTTTCATATCTAATGTGTTGTACCACATAATCATAAACACAGATCATGACAAACAAATTTCATACACAACTCTCACGAAATGAGACATATGTGGATATATAGTATGTATAATTATTTATCACGGACGATGATTTTTACAGAATACTCCCACCGTCCCAATTATATAGGTTGATTGGAATTTTTAGAAAGATTAAGAAAATCATTGGGAAAGAAAATTATACAAGTAACTTTCTAATATGTTCATATTTATTCTTTGACTACTAATTAATGCATGAGTTAATCAAAGAATTTAAATAAGGATATATTAGTGAATGGATTAAAAAAGCATTATCATTTATGAAAATAAGTCTATGTATTTGGGGTATATGAAAAAAGAAAACAAAACTATATAATTGGTATGAGAATTTATTAGTCTGATACACTATTGCAAATAGCATAACGGTGACGTCATATTAATGAAAAACAAATTAAACAATGAACCACGATACATTATTATATTCTATATAACATTAATAGAGTTAATAATAAAAATAAATCAACAAATACAATTCTTTACCGAAACCAATTGGAGAAAAGAAAAAATCTAATGCTGATGTTATCCCATACCTGAGGTCGAGATCAGTAGAGACAGGTGGCACAAGCTGGTCAAATCCTGGCCGTTCAATTTCGTTGCTCGTTTCCATCAACCACTCCTCTATAACACAATCAGATTGAAACCTTAATTAATTATGAGATTCACGACTGATAAGCTAGACACCAAGAAAAAGCAAAAAAACCATTTCCTATCATCTAATATCCACTCAACTTTACTTCAAACTAATCACAACCGTCCAACCTGATCACGCCTTATAAGCAACCAAATTAATTAATATTTTTAAATATGGATCATGCTAATCATATCCTAAAGGTAGATCAACTTTCTACCGGAAAAAGGATATAAAATAAATTAATATAACTTCGCCGGAAGCTGGTAGTTACCTGATAATTCCTCCGGCACGACGGCAGAAGGCCCATCGTCGGAGCAGCTCTTCAACTTCCTCTGAAAAATAGCTGAAATTCACGCATATATAATTAATAAATAGTGGAAATTCATATATATAGCCATCCAAGTTAAGGAATGTCAAATTATAGTCACCAATATAAAAATGTCAAATTATAGTCAACTTACTGACCCTATTGGGACTATTATCACCAAATAGTATCAATAGGTCCAACCAAATATAGTCCCA
This sequence comes from Salvia rosmarinus, assembly GCA_036937905.1. Taxonomy (NCBI): domain Eukaryota; kingdom Viridiplantae; phylum Streptophyta; class Magnoliopsida; order Lamiales; family Lamiaceae; genus Salvia; species Salvia rosmarinus. Next base: position 36,964 of record JAODLM010000801.1, read on the forward strand.
ATAGGGCCAGTAAGTAGGTTATAATTTGACATTTTTATGTTGGTGGCTATAATTTGACATTTCTTAACTTTGATTGTTATATAAAAACTTTTCTCTAATTAATATTATGCCAAAATTTTGAAATGCAATCGAAACTACGTGCATTCATATGTTTCTTAGATAATTCGTATGAAACTTATACCATTTGTGTCATAATCTGAGTGAAATTCATCCGATCCACCCTTTAAATTCAACCATTTTCTGGCCACCGTTTTCGGCCACGAGTTGGACTGCAATGAAAAAATAATTCTTACATTATCAACTATTTAATGAAGCAAATTCTTGAAATACAAAATAGATCAAAGTTATTTATAACAATATAAACTTAACATATATTCATATGAGTATATTATTTGAACAGAAAATGAAGATTATAGGAGGATTAGTTACCTTGAGAAAATTTCCTTCTTGTCTCATTGTGGAAATGGAGCGAAACCAAATGGGGCTAGTTTCTGATGCAAAGATTCACAAGAAATATATGTAAATGAGAAGATATTTGATTTTTATAACATAATGATAGTGTATTCATAGAGGATTTTACTGGTTTGGACGAAAGCCCATGAAGCAAACAAGTGGGGCGTCGGAGTTTCAGCATATTATTTGTTATTACATACAAAACACTGAACATTGACAAAATAATAGGTTGATTTGTTTGGAATGATGTCAAACACTGATTTGTTTAGACTTGTGGCATAAAACAAGTGTTTTGTTCAACGGCGGAAAAAAAAGAACCCAGTCGTTGCAGGAGAAATGGAGACAGAGACAGAGGAAGTGGCTGTGGCGTAACCAGGATTATCCTAGGGGGCTTTATTGCACAATTACTCATTCCGTTCACTGCAGTTACCATAAACTGACGGTAATAATTCCGACGATTGTCGATAAAAAAAAAAAGTTGGCATGGGTTTGAACCTACTCATGCTTCGATGTGGCTCCGTCATTTGATAGAGGTCAATAGAAAGTTGAGTTAACCTAACATATCATGTTACAATCTACTAATCCATATTTTACGGAGATAAAGAAATAGTAGAAATTTTTAAGAAGTTCAAATAACTCAAAAACTAACAACAAAACTCTATAAAGGTGCAAATATAAATGGAATCATATCAAAAAAATGAAAAGCTTGTAGGTTCGTCGCTTGAAAATTGTAAGAAGTGCAGGCGATTGATGAACTCAGAAATGGAAATCTGAGTGATACTTACATATTAAAAAGTGAAGAGAGAGAAGAAACTTTGGGAAAGCGTTTGTGTTGCAGAGAAAATAGAGATAGAAACATAAATGCTTCTAATCTTCTGCTGTATTGGTTGGTGGAGAAGAGTGGGATAGAGAGAAAAAAAAAGCGGCAGTTTGGTTGTAGATTTATACAATTGAGTCTCTGTGTCGAGAGAAACAAGGAAAAGTCGACAATCATCCCTATTCCAAAAAGTGAAGCTCTTTTCCACATCTACCAACCCCGTAAGAATGTGAGAGGATAAATCTTTATTGATTAAGTACCTATAAGTACTTTGTCTAGTGTTCATAAGGAACCACCTTAAAAATGATGAAACTCTCACACTACCGCTGCTGTGACTCATCTTTTTTCTTTATTCAAAATCAACTAGTTCTTAACTAATTGAGTTAAGTCAATGATGACAAAATCCATCTATGTGTAGAGGGGGGTATTATAGTCACTGTAAACACCCAAAAGCGTAATGGAAGTGCTTTTAACGGTCGTGTATCAATGTAACTGGTGTATCAATGTAACTGGTTTCCTGGATACTCTAACTTTTTCTATTTTCTTTTTTGGAGTCCACACATGAAATTTATGCATTAATTAAGAAAAATGAGATCAATTAGTGTAGTTAATAATATAATTTTCTATTAAACTGTAATTGGGTCTCATTTGAAGACTGCTTTTTACTTTCGTTTTCACCTTTTATTGTACTTTAAGCATTAACTAGTCTATATATTTTTCGTAAATATGTATTTCATGGTATTTTTGTAGGCTTATATTTATTAATAAAATAAAATAACAGAAGATTGATCGAGATTTTAAAGCCTTACACGAGTCATTTATTTGGATTTTGAAATTTTAGATTTTTTTTTTTTTATATCATGGGGAAACCGCAGCCGCTACCTTAGGTGCGCACTAGGTAAAACCCCACGTTCCTATGCAATAGCCTGCAAACCACACAGGACAAGTAAATCACACTTGGAAAACCAGATGTAACAGACTCAAACCCATAGGAGTTTGGTGGGGTTCAATCATGACCTCTACCACGCGAACCCACCTTAACTATCGGCCGTCCCAGGGACAATTTTAGAATTATTCTTTTACACGATTTGTAGAGAGTGGTAAGTATTATAAATTAAAGAGCAGCGGCCATAAATTGTGAGTGCTACCTGGAATGTAAACTCCTCCTTCCAATGAAATTATAAAATTTACAACTTAAAATATTCATAGGATTTAATAAGAAGGGTTGAGTACAAAAAAGTATAACTTTTATATTGATATACAATTCAACACGAACGATTTGTTTATAAATATTGTCAAATTTAATACCACATTTTAATTTGCTGCAATTTCAATACGTCAAAATTTCTGATCATTTGAATTGCACAATCACAAATCAAAATATGGTGCTAAAGTTGGCGTGATTTAAAAGGTTATTTCAAATTTACAATCTAAAATATGATGTTAATGTTGTGATTTTTTGTGCAATACACAATTAACATTAACAAAATCACCCTTAATAACTGCACTGAATTTTGAGGGTAAATTGAGACAAATCTAGTTATATCATATATCTATTTGGAGTGTACTATTGTGAGTGAAAAGCTATATTAATTTGAGGATTAATTGGTTGTAACTCCATAAACTATAAATGAATTCTGTTTTTCTTATACTTTATAAAGTTCATGAATAAATTAACGAAATTTGATTTTATTTTTTTTAAATAATAAGATATATCTCAAACTATCATCGTTTTTTCAATTTTATTCCATGTTATGAATTTTGATCACTTAATACTCAAACTATAAATAACTATATAAATCTATCCCGTGGATCTTGAAGAGGAAGCTGCTACTCGGCTGACTCGAGATAGGAATCTCTTTGGCGGCTAGGGCATCCGGTGAGTTTGTGTGTTTTCACGGATGGTTCTTGGGACTGCATGTCGAACCTTTGTTTTCACCTTGGTAGGATTGGCTTCGGGCCTTCTTGAGATACTGACATCCAGAATTTACCAGTCTTACCCAGAATGTGCCTTACGGGGATTAAGCTTGAGGTTGGCCGACTGAGGAGCTGAAGAATAGTTTGAGGTCGTCGGCGTGGTTCTCGACTTTTGCTTTGACTACTATATCGTCGGCGTAGACTTCAACAATTTCCCTATGTGATCTTTGAAGATTGCGTCCACCGTCGCTGGTAAGTAGCTCCGGTTTTTAGAATAGAAAGCGTCTTCCGGTGAAAGCGAACACAGAAGTCGATGATGAGCGCTATTGTTTTTGGCGTCTTAGGGCTCATCGGGACTTGGTGGTATCCCTTGTATAAATCAGCGAAGATCTCATGCGCCCGCTAGCGCCTGCATGCCTTCGATGTCGGGGAGGGTGCGATCCTTTAGGCGGTGTTTGTTGAGGTCGGTATAGTCGACACACATGCGTATCCCCCCTCGGCTTCGAACTACTAGCGGGATTAGCCATCCGGGTTGGGTATTTAACCTCGTCTGAGTTTTAGCCTCACGGGTTGGGTTACCTCGTCTCTTATGACTGGTATGCGCTTCCGGCAAAACTTCTTTCTTCTGCCCGAACGGGTTTAGTGGCGGGATCGATGTTGAAACGATGGGTTATGAGCTCGGGCGAGACTCAATGGAGACCATGCAAATACATCTCTATATTCCCTTAGAATTTGCATGACACTGATGGCGAATATTGGTGAACCTTGGGTGCTGACCTTGACAACTTTGGAAGAATTAAGTCTCATATAGGTGAAGATTCTCGATCAGGTCGTCCAGGTGGTAACGGAGGTTCTGTAATTACTAGGCACGAGGTAAGGCGCATCTTGGGTTGAGACTTCGTTACATATTCTTTAGGCTGCCGTTTGGTGCTTTGAATGCTTAACTTTCCAGCAGGGTAGGTATCTTAATGGTGAGGTGGTGCAGGCGGCGGGCACCTGGTTGCATCTGACCGATCTCTTCCGGGATAATGTTGTATGGAGGGAGCTCGGACCGGGAAAAATTGAATGGCCTTGGTAACCGAGCACAGAGCGTCGTCATACAGTGCTTAGGAAGGGTAATGACACCCGGGTTGAGCAGCCTCTTGAGTAAAGCTTCATGGCGGGAAGGTGCAGGGGTGTACTGAATTCCTCAACATCAAGTTTATCGAGCAGACTACGAATATGATGCTAGCGGGCTCGATGTGATGTAGACCGATGTACATTCTTGTTGCCTACCACGGCTTGTATAGTAATGGCGTCCTAGTGAGGCGTGATCTTGAGTCTTGGGTGATCTTTGGAGAACACGATGTTCTCTCCCGTCCGAGAGTCGCTTGTTTTCGGCTCCTCGGTCGACCTCAGAGCCTCATTTCTAGTGATGACCTCGTCGTACCAATAGCGATCCGGTTATAGCATAGACACTGCTCCATTGCATTGGGACCTTACGTCCTCGTCATCTTCGGTCAGAGCTGCCGTTGAGGTCGGTCATGATTGTTACCATCATTTTCCTCGTGCTTTTATTACCCGGCCGGGTCGGCCGATGTACTTCTTGGCGCTCATTCGCGATGAGCTCATCAATCTGTGAGCTCAGGACTTCAATCTTACGTATATCGTGACCGTACCCACAGTGGTAGTCACTGATACTCTGTTGACTTTTTTTTGGATCCTCCTTTCATAGGAGGAGGTTTTGGAATGAGCTCGATTGAAGCTCAAATATTTCATACTGGATTTGAATGAGGCGCTCGCTATTCCGAGGGTTTGGCGAGGTCGAGTCTTGATTCTCACAGGCCCTTTTGATTTGAGCATAACGGCGTTCGACACCTCGGCCCGATCCTCGGCTTATGCTGATCCGTCCTTATATTTATTTTTGCAATTCAACTTGAATAGGCTCATCAAAATTTGACGTGGAGAAATCTAGCAATGGAGTTTCCATCGACCACCGTGGAAACCCAACGATCTATGTTTAGCTTTCAATTCCAAAAATTTAATTGAATATAGAATGGTACAGTATTCTATTATTTAAGCATTAGTCGCTCAAAGTTTATAATTCAAAATATAATTGAAAATGGTAATAATTTAGAGGTATAAGTGTCTGATATGGATTTATTGAGGCGTTGGTAGTCCAAACATTTTAAAAGAGAAAAATAAAAAACGAAAATAGGAAAAGAAACGTGGGAGTCGTCCCACAGTAGTAAAAACCATAGCCCCAAAGATTTCGACTAAATTGAAACTGATGTGGCATTGAGAGTTTTAGATGTGGCTGGTGTTTTGACTGTCGGATAGTAATGTCACATCTAAAAGATTATGATGTCAAGTCAATGGCCCAAATTTTGATTTGGGTAAATTCCAAAATCATCAAAGTTTATGTATTTATTCTCAAATTTTATAAAACATCCGAAAAATTAGACTAATAGTTCATGAATTTTACAACTAATTAACTTTTAATCTTGTGTATAGTCAATAACGATGTATATAGCTCTAAGTAGAATAATGAATTATTATGTGAATTTATTATTGCATGACACTCACAAACTAAAAAATTTAAAAGACCATTTCACCCATGTTTTTAAAAGAAATTCTCAACTATAAGGAAAATATACTCGTTCAATGCATATCTAAAATTAAAATAAATTGGGGAACAGATGTCATCCCCAAAGATTAAAATCGAAATGTTTTCTCACAACCAGCATGAAATAATGGGGTGTTAGCCATCGACCCAAAATCAACTACTAAGATAAGTAAGCCACCTGTCGTTTTACCCTTTTCCGATTGTTTTTACCTTAATTATGGGCTCAAAAGTGAGCAAAGCAAATCAAGAAAAATCTAAATAATCTTAAAATAAAACCCTAATTGCTCAGACGTGGCAGGTCGCTAATACACTAATTTTCAATGAGGGAATTAATTGTAATCAGCGACTAAGCGCAAAGTTATCTTAATTAGTGCGCGGTTAAGCCAAATAATTAGACCACAAGTGTTATTTTTCCCCGTTTGGTAGTCGTTATCTTTTACCCGTAGAATTGAAACACTACAAAATTTATTTTTTGGGGTATAAATAAGGAGGCAAAACATTGAGACTTGGAGCATTCGAATTTTGCCATCTTGAGCTAAAATTTTGCGTCACATATTTGAAATAGTATTGACGTGGCTATATATTGTTTCTTGTTGAATATTTTGTCGTTCACCTAAGAGACCTTGATGATCAAAAATATATAATAATAATAATAATAATAATAATAATAATAATAATAATAATAATAATAATAATAATAATAATAATAATAATAAATGAATTTTGTTTAAAATTATAATCAGGTATGGACGTGGAAGAATTTGTTTGGATGGAAATAAATCATACTAGGGGGGTTTAATCTACCAAAAATATTGCAAAATAATAGCACGATTTATCATTTTATTGAGCTAACAACACGTTTTATGTAGAATTATCAAATGCTAAATTACTTTATCGGGTCATATAGAGTTAGGTTCAAATGAGAATTATTTTTATTCTAAAAACTAAGAATCAAATGAATTCGCTACAAAGTTGATGAATCCGTTGATAAAGTTACTGAATTCAAAAATTCAAATTTTTTAACCCGGGTTCGAATCCCATGATTGGCGAAAATTTTATTTTTTTGATTCAGTAACTTTCCCAACGGATTCATCAATTTTCACAATAAATTCATCATTTTTTAGTTCTCACGATAAAAATGGTTCTCACGTTAACTCTTATATATATATATATATAGAGAGAGAGAGAGAGAGAGAGAGAGAAGAGGGATCAAATAGTACCCGAGCCTGAGATAGTATATAATACTCAATCTCGTCCACTCATCTCATAGATCCTATGGTTGAGATTTTTTCAAACTTTTTAAGCTTAATTTCGCTGATTTTCGTGAAAGTAAAGGTAGATTAGTAATTTGATTTGTTATGTGATTGCGAAAAAAATATGCATTTAGTTGAACTGAATAATGCATTCAAATGAACAAAAAATGCATGTAGTTGAACACAATAATGCATGCAATTGGAAGCTCGGGCCTAGCACGCGGGCGCGTCAACAACGGCGCCGTGCTCGTGCTTGCGTTACTTCGCCCTCGCCGTGCGCTGGTTGCCAACAATGTACAACAATGTTTTGTTTTACGCATTTGTTAAATGCATGGACATGTTTTGATCAATGCATGAACGTGCTTTGTTAAATGCATGTTTGTGTTTCGTGGTAACATGCAGTTTCATGTTTTGTTCAATGCATTTTTGTAGTTTTTGACAGAAAATCTCTCATCCATCCTTATCTGTCAATTCCGTCGTCACTTTCCATGATTCTCGGTGAATTCACCGTGAACCACCGCCATAGCCACCATCTTTCTTGATTCTTCAATCATCTATCAAATTCATCTTCTATTTTTTCTCAAAATTCATCAATTTTGTTTTCAAATTTTTTTCTTCTTTTTCTTTTTTTCAAAATCTATTGTTTGTGTATCTTGTTGCTGTTGTTCGCCGGTGTTGCCGCCGTCGTCATCTCCGACGCCATCCGCTGCCTCTAAGGAGGAGAAGAAGAAGGTTGATTTGATTTCCTCTCATATTGCCCCTTGTGAATTTTTTTTTTTAAAAAAAGGAGCTGCCACGTGTGAGCTTATGGTGCGGTCACATGTTCAAAATATGTGATCTAGATTGGGTACTATATACTATCTAGGGATCGGGTACTACGAGAACCCACCCAACCCTTTATATATATATATATATATATTAGGGTTGGATCCAGTGAGAACTCATATTTTTGAGAACTTGAAAACTATGCATAAATGTATAAAGTCGATGAACAAAATCTATAAAGTTGTGCACAACGAAAACATTCTAAAAATGTTTCACAACAAAATAATTTTAGAATGCTTTCATTGTGTACAACTTTATACAGTTATATGCATCATCTTTACACGTCTTATGCATAATTCGCAGAGTTCGTAAAAAAGATATGGTTCTCATTTGATCCACTCCATATATATATATATATAGTGGATCAAATGAGAACTCTAACTTTTTTGATAACTAAGAACTAATGTAGTTCATCCAATTTTTATAATCTAACGGTCAAGATTAATTATAGATCGTTTATTATCCTCAGATTTTAATGGTAACTGTTTAACCCTATAATCAAGGGATTTTTTTTATTTATTTACGGTAACAGTTCACATATGTACAATCACTAAGATTACACGCACAACAGCATGAATTACATGGATATAACAATTAATTGGAGTATTATAGCATGCACAAAAACTATAATTACACGAACAACAACATGAATTACACGAACAATGAAGAATTGAATGTGAAAGATCCAAATAGCGAAAATTTGGGAATTTGGTTATTTTTATCATTAAATAATTATGAGTCGTTCGAACTTATTCAATCTAACGATGATTATTAATTCTTAGTTCTTATCTAAGAGATAATTTTCTATAACCAACTCATATATATATATATATATATATATATATATATATATATATATATATATATATATATATATATATATATATATTGTGTACACTCTTTATAGTACAAACATAATGACAAATATCAACCCTTAATAAATCAATATGGACGCTTCATATTCAATGCACAAAATATGATGTAAATGCACAAATTATGACGCAAATACATAAATGCATAATTAAATGCAGAAATGTGCATATAACTAATTCAGATGTACACTTAAAAATAACAATTAGATTTTCAAATCTAATGGACATGATTTGTTCTCATTTATGTATGTTAAGGATTATATGTATATGAACTAATTCATATATATATATATGAAGTAGATCAAATGAAAACTTCAAAAAAAATTTAGAACTAAGAACTAATATGGTCCATTCATTTTTATAATATTACGGTCAAGATTAGTTATAAGTAGTTAATGATAACCGTTTTAGCCCTATAATCAAGAAATTTTATACATTCATTTACGATAATTATTCTCACATGCACAATTACTACGATTATATACACAACAACATGAATTACATGAATATGACAATAAATTGAAAGATGATAGCATTAACAAGAACTACAATTACATGAACAACAATATGAATTACACGAACAACGATAATGAAATGTGAAATATTTTCAGTGCGAGAGACTTTCAAGGTTTGGATGTCCAAATAGCGAAAAATTAGGGTTTGACTATTTTATCGTTAAATAATTATGAGTCGTCTAATCTTATTCAATCTAAGGGTGGTTATTGGTTCTTAATTCTTATCTACATAAGATTGAATTTCGGTAGTACCCAATCCTTAGATAGTATTTAGTACTCAGTCTAAACTATATATTTAGAACGTGTGACACACCATAATTTGACACATGAAACCCTTTTTCTTTTCTTTTTATTTTATTTTATTTTTCACAATGGCAAAAAGGGGACACAATTCAACCTCCTCATTCTTCTTCTTCTTCTTCTTCTTCTTCTTCTTCTTCTTCTTCGATTTTGTTAACGACGACGACGACGGCAAACAGCGGTGGCAGCAACGACAACTGTTTAGTATGATTTTCTACTTATTCTTGGTATGTTTAAGCGTGCCGTTTTCCGTGGTTTGTTCTATTTTTGTCGTTGTTTTGATTAGTATTTATCGATTCAGACTTATTTGGTTTGTTTCGAAGTTTTGTAGAAAATGGCAATAAATGGGACGAAATGGCTCTGACAAGGGTGGAGGTGAAAATTATACTATGTTGAAGATAATCTCGATATGCATCCGTAGACGCAAATGGATCATAATTTTGAATTCGGACGAAGGAGAACGAAGCGAAACAACAAAGTCGAGCACAAGCATGCGAGCGCGCCCAGCGCCGACCAGCACCCAGTGAGCGTTGGGTGCCACTACCCCGACGTCGGCCTCACCTCCCGCACATGTCCGTCCCAGCATCGGCTTCGCCTTGCCCCCCTCCCCGACAGATGACCAGGACGGCCACGCCTTGCCCCCCTCCCCGACTCCAGTGCCAGCCTCGCCCCTCGCCTCCCCCCTCCGTGCACCCCAGCGTCGGCCTCGCCTTGTTCCCCGTGCACCCCAACGCCTTCTTCTCCGTATAAATTGGTTATGTCTTGATATCATCATTGTGCCTTAGTTGGACATTGTTCTTGTCTTAAATCGTGATTGTTGTGTTGATGATTTACGATTTCTTATCCGTATAAATTGGTTATGTCTTGATATCATCACTGTGCCTTAGCTGCCAGTGAAGCTCCTTGTGACCTGGATACAATCGTATCTCAGTTCATTCCTTGACAGCAGATTCTTTCTTTCGATTTGTCCATTTCCAGTTCCTTATGCACATTTCCTTCACCTCATGCTCTACCCTATAAGTATGTCCTCCCTGGTACAAAACAAAGACAAAATAACATAAAGATTCAATTTAAATCTAAAAAATAAAACAAAAAAAAAAGCATAAAACATAAGCTCGTCCGAGCTCTTTCCTAATTTATCGTCTTTTTCTTTACGGAAAAACGGTTATTCAGGAATGAAGTTATATCAGCCACGTGTCTAATCTTTTTCTTATCTCTACTTAGTAATTTATGCATACTACATGATGTAACGCTTGACTATAGACATGTCTAGGTGAATGGATCAGAATGGGCTCTTTTCAACCAAATAATAAAATATTTTAGATTATAAAAACTTAATTATTTTTTTTTTTTTGAATGAAAACTTAATTTCTGTCTTGAACGAAAAGAGTAGTTAGATTCTTCGATTGTTCGTCGAACTAAATCTTTTATTTTTTTTATTTTTTACATCTCTCTTTTCGTGCAATGGAACATAATTTTCTTTACGAGGCAAAGATAAATAATTGAAGGAAAATATTGCTGTTCATGTCTTGTTGTTCATTCGAAATTCAGATTATTTGTTTCAACTTTGCAGATTATTTTGTTTATTCCTCCTATGGATGCGCGTCCGGTGCATAAAATGTGTTTTTAAATAAAGGATGTGACTTATAAAATTAATTATTAAAATGCATTGTTTGTATTTAAATTGGTGATTACATATCTTATTGTGACAAAAACTTGGGTGAGCTCCGCCTCATCGTGAGCTCACCCTTGTTTTTTATTAAAATAATTATATATTAATTATGATGAGTAAGGATAATTAGATTTTGTTAATTAATAATTATTTATTAATTCATAGTTATGGTTTATTAATTCACTAGTAAGGTTTATTAATTCATAATTAAGGTTTATTAATTAAAATTATAGTTTATTATTTAAAATAAGGGTTTATTAATTCAAATTAGGGTTTATTAATTCAAATTAGGGTTTATTAATTCACAATTAGGGTTTATTATTTAAAATTAGGGTTTATTAATTCTAATTAGGGTTTATTAATTCAAAATTAGGATTTATTATTCAAATTAGAGTTTATTATTCAAATTAGGGTTTATTAATTTAAAATTATGATTTATTAATTCAAAATTATTATTTATTAATTCATAATTATGATTTTATTAATTTATAATTAAGATTTATTAAAATAATTAATTTTAATTAAAATTAATTTTAGTAATAATTAATTAACTAATTATGCACGCAGCGCGCACAGGAGACCACCCCTCTTATTAATGATTAACTGTTATGTCTATTAGACTAGCTCAAGCAAGTTGAGAATTATTTGCTAAACCTAAAGAAGAAAATATAAATAATCTATCACAAAAACTCTTGTAAATCCGTTCACTCGGTGCGGAAGGATAAATATATCATTTGTTCTTAAAAAAATATCACTTACATTGAAGAAAAATGTCATTTGTTTTTTATCCTATAATTAGTAAGTATCATTTACATTGAATAAGAGTATCATTTGCATTGAATAAAAGTATCAATGTCCGCACAGGAGACCACCTCATAATCTATACATCACAAAAACTCATGTATATTCATTGCATCGCGCTGACAGAAGAAAGTAGTGGTAGAGTGGTTAATGCTTGATGCCAAATGTCTCGGGTTCGAGTCCAGCATGACGCGGCTTTTAAAATTTCTGTATTTAATGATTTAAAAAAAAGTATAACTAAATGCAACGAAATAAACTTTTCAAATGCATACAACATATTTTAATTAATTAGTAAAACAATAGGGGCCAAATGACTTGGACTGTTCTGGCCTATCCAACCAGGGGTGACATTTATGTTTTATTTAATCTACGCTTAAAAAGATTATATTTTTCCCATTCTCAATTGAACTATTAAATCGATCCATCTGACCAAATTTAAAAAGATTACCTTTTTATCTAATCGTAAAATATGTAAGACAAAATATTTTATTACAACGGGGGATACGGATCCTTACAAGAAAAAGACAATCATGCTTTAAAGTTGCAATTCATTAAAAAATTAATAAGATTTAAGAAAGTAAGAAACCTTAAATAATTTTATGCAGTCAAAAATACTAGTTGCGGTGGAACGGTCAAACAATATTATTTGACCAATATTATTTAATACTTATAAGGAAAATTACTCAAGATAATTTGATTAGATGAAAATAATGGTGCAAGTGCTTATAAGAATCCTGCCCACCCTTTAATTCTTATTGATTTGACGCAAATTATCATGATTTGACTCACAAAAAGCTACGGATTTCTACTCAGTGGGATTTCAGTTCAAGACTAATTCCCTTTAGTTTAAGAAATAAAGTGCAACTGCATATTAACGAGTTCCAATATTTTACTTCGTTCTCGATAACTATATCATAATTTTATTATTCGATATCCATAAAAAATGTATCACTTTTTTTTTTTAGAATATTAGACCTTAATAATCAACTTCACGAGTCATTATTTATCAAAAAAATTATTCTTACCACTCACAACCTAATATATGGTGGGACATTTTCTCTATTCAAACAACATCGATCAATAATTTTATTAAAATTTGTGCTATTTACAATGATACACTTATTGTGGATAGAGGGAGTACAATTTTAAATCCAGTGTTACCTAAATAAAACACTTGGATACATCAATGAATTAACATAATATGGCCCGACACTAAATAATATTGAATACTCCCCTCGTCCTTGATAATTGTTCTTAAATTTTGGCGGTAGAAGTTTTAATAAATGCAATGAATGCAAAGTTAGTGAGAAATAAGACACACATAATAAAATATGTTATGTGAATGGAAAATGTGGGTGATGGTTAGTTTTTTGTAAATAAGTGGGTTGATTGTGTCTAAAAGTTATGACTTTTGGATGGGGCATGTCCAAAAATAAAAAATGAACGTTTTTGTGGACAAATCAAAAAAGAATTAAATGAACATATTTCAAGGACATGTCATATTTCAAGGACAGATGCATGCAATTTTATTTATTTTAACTTTCAAAGTATGAAATTTTCTAAATCTAAGTAAAGTTATAGGCTAACATATATTTCTTTCATTTCTATACTATTTTATTATTATAATTTGGCATAGGACTTATTCATAGATTAGCATTGTAAATTGATGATTCAATCACCAACTTTACAAACGATTGTGATTAGCTTTATAAATTTTTCATTGTAGATTATTCATTTATCTATGTGCATGCATGTGCACTTTTGTTTTGAGGAATTAGGTTCCTTGAAGGACCCCAGCTCACTCTCTTTATCATGCCTAATATTAACCAATCCATTGATCCTTTCATTTAAGTCAAATAATCGCCTTAAAACAGTGTTACATGATAATTTTAGAAAATTAATATAGAGAAATTTATGCTGCGTCGTTAAGCTGCACACCGGACCCATTTTATTCTTATCTTATGGCAACAAGTTTAGGTTTTCGACAGTGTTTCTTATGTAGTAAACAGACATAGTATAAAAAGTACAATAATTTGGTTTTTTTTGGTCAATTTAATACAGAAATTAAAAGACAGCGTCACGGTGGACTCGAACCCGAGACCTTGGCCTCGGGCATTAACCACTCTACCACTAGACCAACACACGCACACCAATAATTTGGTTTTTTTATATTTAACGGTGTCATATGAGAGTGTGCTTAGGTGTGACGGTGAAAACCGCAATTTTTTTGTAAAATTCGTAATTGATCGATATCAAGCATAAGTTTTGATGTAATGTTGGGCACTGGGCAAAATCTTTCTACCTTTTAACAGCTGAGTCATCGTGATTTATCCTCTCACATTCTCATGGGTTGAGGTATGGGGGCTCCGGAGGGAGAGCCTCCTCTTTCCGAATAAGTTTTGATGTAATGTTAATTCGATCGATTCTATAGCAGTCAAGTCAGCATGGTGGCAACATAATAGCACAATGATTTATTGCGAAATATGGTGATTGTCGCCGTGTTAAATAATAAATATTATTGAGAATAAAGGGTAATTGTCGTGATTAATTAATGAGTTGGGTTTTCAAATATGCTATTGATAAATTAGGGTCGGAAAAGAACTATTTGGCTTTGTCTTAATTTCATGGCCTACTACTTCAATCAGATAAAGAGTGAATCTTTGTTTGATAGAAATACAACACAAGCATAAACATTGTTATATAATAAATAGGGCTGACAATTTGTGCGTGTCAGGTCGTTATCAGTCGACACGATAATGACACGACACGATAAGGCCAAACACGAACACGACCCGTTAAGGATTTGTCCGACACGAACATGAACAAAATACGAAATGTACTGACACGGATACGACACGAACATGAATATGACACGATTTTTTTTCGTGTTGACACGACACGACATGAAACGAAACGATAAATTCAAATTAAAATTAGAAAATAAATTAATAAAAGATATAAAAATATAGAATAAATTAAATTAATATTAATATTTATAATATTATCGAATTATACGAAAACGACACGAACATGAATGCGCGCAACACGAAAATTATCGTGTTACACAAGTACGACACGGATCCGACATTGAACACGACACGAAATTATCGTGTTCTTATCATGTCGACACGATAAGGACATGAACACGATAAGACTGAACACTAACCCGTTAATTTCATGTCGTGTCGTGTTAAAAATTACCAGCCCTAATAATAAATGACACTAAACATCAATAGTGTAGACCTCTTCATTAGGATGGGACTGCAATTAAAAGCTTAGATTTTTAGATCACGATATATGAAAACATAAAGTAATTGGAATTTGGAATATAAAATTCATGTTAGCTACAAGTTAGATCCATCGTGTTTCAATCGCAAGACACAGTTAGCAACGGAAAATCATGATTCCCTTGCCACAAAAACTCTTGTATATCTATCTGCACCGTACGGATGGATAAATGTATCATTTGTTGTTAAAAAAATATCATTTATATTAAAGAAAATATCATTTACGTTAAAGAAAAATATCAAAGTCTACATATACGGACGGATATATAGGAGACCATCTCTTGTTGCAATTACTTGAGTTTTTTGTGGTGATGCACGATTGAATTATATCAGTCCCATACAACTCGTATATAATGTACTATGTGTAATTCACATTGCAAAAGTATGTATGTGACATGTACATGGATTATTAATTGTCAAAGAATCTAAATCAAAATAATCAAATACTAAACGTATTTTCTTGATCCTAGCACCGCTTTAAATGGCATTTCTAGGTAATTGAGATCAATCAACTTACATGTTGTAGATTCAATAATTAAAAGACAATTTGGATTGTCATAATAAATAGTACAACTAATGTTTATATGTGGATATTGGTCTAATCTGTACTAGTTTGATTATTGGTTATTGTACGAATTATCTTTGTAATATATTTAAGTCATGATATGAATGTAATTTGTATCTTAAAAACATCTAAGAAATTCAAATTTTAAATTTTTAAGCAGAATGATGATATAAATCAAAGACCTGATTCCATGGGGCATGGGATATTAATTTGATTTCTTATATTTTTATTGAAACAAATGCAAGGCCATTTGAAATCTTTTCTTCAAAATTCTCTCATAATTAATCAATGTTAGGGTTAGGAATCAGGATGCAAATTGGGAAGATTTTATCAAAAATCTTTTTTCCCTTTTATTAAATTTTCTTTAATTTGTTATTTGGCTAATCTCATATTTTATCTAGGAAACTATGTAAAATAAAAATATCAAATAATAAAGTCATAATTTATTTTTAATCAACTTATATACTTTTGTAAGTAGAAATAGAATAAAAGTAAGAGTTAAAGTATCATTTTTATAAATCCACGTGCTGCGGTTCAATTTTTCATTCCATTTGATTGCTGCAATTAAATTGAAATAATTTAATAGAAAAACTTAAAAGTAACCTGCATTTAGCGTTTTTTTATATTTTGATTAGAACCAAAACAAAATATTTTATTTTATTTAGTATCAGCATTACTAAATCATAAATACGTAACAGACAAACCACAACCACAAATTTAGAGGGGGAAATGATAAAAGAATTATGTAAAGTTGTGGACTTAAAATTAATCGTGATATTATATAAGGTCGTCGAACGATTTCACGTATTAAAAAAAGGGGGAAAAAAAGGCGTAAAAGAGACCATCGCTATTACTATTTTTATTTGTTTTTTTTAATCATGAAAACTTACAACCGCTACCTAAAAACGTATGTAGCAAACTACACAGAACATATAAACTACAGCGCTACCTAGAAGAGTAGGTAGCTATTCTTTTTTTTACGCATTTAATAAAACTCATGATCATGTGTAATAGTCTACAAACCACACAGAATAATTGTACCTTCTTTCTATTCGAGGATAATTGATATTGTATATATTATTATTTCTTTGCAATTAGGCAAGCATAACTTTTCCTTCTTCTTTATTAATTTCCTTTGATTATTTTTTTCGGATCCATAATTCGCTTTTGCGAATTTAAATTTGGGGTGGTCTCCTGTGCGCGCTCACAGTGAGACCCCCTAATTAATTAATTAATTATTAATTAATTAATTAATGATAATTAATTAATTTTAATTAATTAATGAAAATTAATTAATTAATAATTAATTAATTAATTAATTAATTAAAATTAATTAATTAGATTAATTTTATTTAAAATTAATTAGTTTAATAAACTTTAATTGTAAATTAATATATAATAATTTTGAATTAATATATCTTAATTTTGAATTAATAAAACTCTAATTGTGAATTAATAAACCCTTATCGTGAATTAATAAACCCTAATTTTGAATTAATAAACCCTAATTATGAATTAATAAATCATAATTTTGAATTAATAAACCATATTTGGAATTCATAAATCCTAATTTTGAATTAATAAACCCTAATTGAAAATAATAAATCCTAATTTTGAATAATAAACTCTAATTGTGAATAATAAATCGTAATTATGAATTAATAAACTATAACTTTGAATTAATAAACCCTATTTATGAATTAATAAGTTATAATTATGAATTAATAAATCTTAATTATGAATTAATAAACCATAATTATGAATTAATAAATTCTAATTTTGAATTAAAAATTATAATTAAAAATTAATAAATTTAATTATAAATTAATAAAATCTAATTATTCTTACTCACCATAATTAATATATAATTATTTTAACAAAAAAAACAAGGGTGAGCTCACTGTGAGCCCAAGTTTTTGTCTTTAAGTTTTGAAGTCGTTCGTTCCACCATAAAACCGCGATTTCCATCACGGAAAGAGCGAATTTCTAATTTTAAAATGGTAAATTCATTCATACGCAAGTGTATCATCGGTCAAAAATTGGTATAAACGAAGAGGATAAGACTTTATAATACTAGAAAAAAAAACATAAACGAAATAATTTGTTTAGAAAAGATGATCGATAATAAAGTATATGAAAAGCGATTGCAATTCTGATATCAAAATCTTTAATATCAAAGAATTTCGATAGGCAAGGAAATAGTGTTTTGCTCCTATATATCTTTATAAGAAAAAACTATTCTTTACATAATCTAACAATTAAGATAAAAAGTGATGTATTCGTGTGTTGGTCTAGCGGTAAAGTGGTTAATTCTTGAGGTCAAAGGTCTCGCTTTCGAATCCACATGACACGACATTTAAATTTATGTATTAAATTAACCAAAATTTAAATTTAAAAAATAAAAGATGGTCTTATATGAGAATATCCTCACGTTTGGATGGATGAGACTACACTCAATTATGAAATGTGATGATCACATTCAATTAAAAATTCATGATTAAGTATGGTCCTCCTACGTCCTCACGTGAAGACGGTCCTTACATAAGATTTTATCTTGAAAAAACATGATTAACATAAAGCAATATAAGAAAATAATTATTTGAAGACTATAGAATAAAAATTTAGTTTTTTTTCTATATATTTATAGATCAAAGAATTAAAATGTTAAAAAACAAACAAATGGTAAGACAATGGTAGGACGGGTGCCTCTGCTTCCTCCAAAATATTACTCCCTCTATTTTTTATAAGTATTTTATTTTATTTTTATTTCTTGTTTCCTAATAAGTTTCAATTTTAGATTTTAAGATTACATTAATGACATTTCTCCATTTTATCCATTTTTAATATTTTTACAATTTATAATTAATCGTATGTATGTATTTTATCATGATAATTTATAAGATTATAAAGCTACAAGTTTCTATTTCTTGTAATTTGAGAGTTGGATATATTTAAAAAAACAGGAAGAGTATTAATGAAGTATTTAATAAATGAAATTATACGTATTAATATTTTAATATCAACACTCAACTTAATAAAATTTAATCGCTGTGGCTGTTGACTTTATTTCCAGTTCAGTGATTATTAATATTGGTATCTCATTTTGTGTTTTATTTTTAATTTTCATGGTTTTTTCATCTTTTTTCTTCAATTTCAATTTTGTATATTTAGTTTAATTTTGTAATTATTACCTAGAGTTTATTCCACCTAATTAAGGTATATAAATATTGTTTTTATCATTTAATTTTTTATTTTTATTAATTAGTAATTCATTATTACGATTGTAAATTCAAAGTAAGAGTATATGATTTAAAAAAAATTATTTTATTGAAATAAAAGTTATATATGATGCATTATATTACAATAAATTTTAGACTTATAAAAAAATATTATCAATATAATAAATATAATAGTGGAACATGGTAGCACACATAAAATTGTGGCACACTTGATTTCATCTCCTATGTCAAACTTGTTTTAGGGCATGAAATGAAATCTAAAGTTTACCTAATAAATATATCAAATTTGGGAAATAAAAATAATAGTCATTAGTGGTTGCAAATGAGCCAAATGGTTGAAGTTTTTTTTTTTTGGCAAATGCTATCTAAGATCTACGTGGTTTATTTGTCTGTTTACTGGTAAAATGCGTATTTATTATTTCTAACTTCGTCTACTTCAATTTTTAAAGGAGACTTACGTGTATTCGTTTATGAAAAGTTAAGTTTATTTAATTTTATTTGCGTCATCTATGCCAATGACCATGTGGATATTGAGTGAGTTTTGATACACATATACTAGAAAGTTAATTATTGATCGATCCAAATTTGTTTTATTCATTATTTCAATTCCAGAGTTTCCTCAACCAGAGGACAAACGGAGCGGGCCCCTCAAGAGTGCCCGAAGTGGTGATTACAGGCAATCGAGGTCGCTTACCTCTCCGAAACAATCAACGTTCACCACGGCATAATGATCGCCCCGATACCAGGGTTCATTCGCCCTCATACCCTCCGCGGAGCCGTTCTCCACCTCGACGTGATACTCATGTGAATGGACGGGAAAGAAGGGAGGACAGACGAAGTCGAACTCCCCCTCGAAGAGACGACAGACGCCGTTATCGATCTCCCACTCCCCCGGAGAGGGATGGTAACGAACTCCCCGGATTCGACCGACACGGACGAATTATCTCTCCTTTTTCAAGGGAGATTCTGGATACACCCTTGCCACAGCGATACCGGGCTCCGAATATTGCTGCATACGATGGCCTTGGAGATCGCCCGACTTCCTATTTGCCTATACCACCAATATGGCAAACCGAGGATGGAAGATTTCCATATGTAAGGTCTTTCCGAGGTCTTGATCTCCAACGCTCGGCGTTGGTTCACCTCGCTCGCATGAACAGCATCCATTGCTTCAAAGACCTCATGGATCGGTTCAAATGGCGTTTTACGGAAGATGCCGCCTCAACAACCTTCGTCCGATCTCGCACAATCCGTCAAGGACGGGATGAAACAATGTCGAATTTCGTCTCCAGTTCATCATGGAATCCCTTAAAATAGATGAGAGTAACGATCTACTACATCATCAACGCATTCAAGAACGGATCCGACACGAGCTCGAATAAAGAGATCACCCGTGAGCGACCAAAGACCGCTAGTCGTCTTTGACCCAGTTGACAACTTTGTCGAAGGGACGAGTCGGACGGGGAAGAAGAGATGCGGGATGAGCGGTGAGAGAAGGAAACCGGAGGATCGGGGCCGAGGTCTTTGAGCGCAAGTGCGTTCGAAAGAATAAAGAAGGGCGATGGGAATCAAGGTGGGACCTCGGCAAAACCTCAGTAATAACGATCGCCTCTATTCAAATCCGGCGGAAATATTTGAGCTTCACACCGAGCTCTTTCCAAAACCTCCTCCTATGAAAGGAGGATCGAAAAAAGTCAACGGGAAAGTATTGTGACTACCACCAAGAGTGCGGTCACGATACGTAAGATTGCAAGTCCTTGAGCTCACAGTTGACGAGCTCGTCGAGGAAGGCAAGAAGTACACCGCCGATCTGGACCCGGTAATAAAAAGCGCGAGAGGAAAAATGGAGTGGTAACAGCTGCGGACCGACCTCAACGGCAACCCGACCGAAGATGGCGAGGACGAAGGTCCCAATGCAATGGAGCAGGTTTACGCTATAACCGGATCGCCGGTTAGTACGACGAGGTCGTCGCTTCAAAACGAAGCTCGAGGCCGACCCCGAAGAGCGAAAAACAAGCGACTCGGGATGGAGAAAACATCGTGTTCTCCAAAGGCGACCCAATACCAAGATCATGCCTCGCGGGGATGCCATTAGGCGGCGCAAGACAAGCCGTGGTGGGTAACAAGAATGTACATCGGGTCTACATTGACATCGGAGCCTCCGTTAGCATCATATTCCAGAGCTTCTGGATAAACTTGATGTCGGAGGAATTCAGGTACACCCCGCACCTTCCCAGTTGCGGAGCTTTACTCAAGAGGCGGTTCAACCCGAAGGTGTCATTACCCTTCCGGTCACCGTAGGGCGCGCTCCCAGGTCGGTCACCAAAGCCATTCAATTTTTCCTGGTCCGAGCTCCCTCTCCATACAACATTATCCTGGGAAGAGATTGGCTGTATGCAACCAGAGCCGTCTGCTCCGTGTACCACCTCACCATTAAGATACCCACCCCCGTGGGAGTGTTAAGCATTCAGGGTGACCAAACGGCAGCTAAAGAATGCCTACGAGTCTCAACCCAAGATGCGGCCTTACCTCAGGCCTAGCAATTCTGAGAACCCTCGAAGTTGCCACCTCGGGATGATCGTGAGAATCTTGACTATCTGACGACGACCCTTCCAAAGTTGTCAAGGTTGGTACCCAGTTTCGATCGATATTCGCCAACAGTCATGCGACTTCTAAGGAATATAGAGATGTATTTGCATGGTCTCCATTAGATATGACTGGGTCTCGCCCGAGCTCATAACTCATCGTCTCAACATTGATCCGGTCACTAAACCGGTTCGTGAAGAAGAGAAGTTTTGCCATGCGGCGGGCGGTCATAAGAGGCAGGTAACCCGACTCTGTGAGGCTAAAATCATGACGAGGTTAAATACCCAACTTGGATGGCTAATCCGTTGTAGTTCGAAAGCCGGGGAGGGATGGCGCATGTGTGTCGACTATACCGACCTCAATAAACACCGCCCAAAGGATCATACCCTCCCGACATTGACAAGAAGGTGGAAGCATTGGTGGGGCATGAGATCTTCGTTTCTGGATTTATACAAGGGTACCACCAAGTCTTGATGAGCCGGAAGGCGCCCAAAAGCAGCGTTCATTCGACTTGATTGTCTTTGCCACCGAAAGATGCCTTTTGTAAAAGCGCTGGAGCTACCTACCAAAGAATGGTGGACGCGATCTTGAGGATCACATAGGAGAAATTGTTGAGGTCTATGTCGGCGATATAGTAGTCAAAAGCAAAAAGGCGAGAAGCTAGCCATTGACCTCGAAACTATCCTTCAACTCCTCGGTCGGCTAACCTCAAGCTCAATCCCAGTGCACATTCGTGGTGAAGACGGGTAAATTTCGGGATCTTTGGGTTTCTCGAAGGCACAGCCAATCTACCAAGGTGAAAGCGGTGCTCGACATGCAGATCCCAAAACCATCCGTGAAATACACAAACTCACCGGATGTCGGCGCCTCACCGATTCCTATCTCGAACTGCCGAGAAGCGACTTCCTTCTTCAAGATCCCGAGAAGAGCTCCAGATTTCACTGGCGGGAAGAACACCGGTCGCCTTCAAGACAACGGTGAAGGAATATCTCGCCGACCTGCCGACACTATCCGCCCCAAAGCAAGGTGAAACTCTATCGCTATATTTGGCCACCTCGGACGAGGCAATTAGTGCTGTACTGGTGCGAGATGAGATGGGACGGCAACTCCCCATCTACTTCATTAGCCGGGCTCTCAAAGGACCTGAGACGAGGTACACCAACCTCGAGAAGGTAGCTCTAGCCTTGAGTGAGCATGGCGACGCCTCCGGCCTTACTTTCAAGCTCATTCAGTCCAGGTACTAACGGACTTACCTCTAAGACAAGTCTTGTCAAAACCAGAGTCATCTGGACGAATAGCTAAGTGGGCACTGGAGCTCGGCGAACACGATATCTCATACTCCCCCAGGCCGGCCATAAAAGGGCAAGCCCTTGCGGATTTCCTGGTGGAGATCAAATTCACCGAGGTCGCCTCTACCAGCGAGGTCACTCCCACCCCCACGGCGGAGGAATCTATCCTTGCATCTCCCGTTGAATGTTGGCGCATGTATGTGGGCGGAGCTTCATGCAAGACGGGTAGCGGAGCGGCATCCTCCTCCTCGGCCCGAGATAAGCAAGTGACATCGCCTACGGTTTACCTTCCGACCACCAACAACGAGATGGAGTACGAGGCCACGATCTCCGGACTCCGCCTCGCTGAAGCTGAGGGTGGACAAGATCTAAATCTTTGAGATTCCCAGGTCGTGGTGAACCAGGTGTTAGGCAAATACGAGGCCAAGGAGGACCGAATGAAACAATACCTCGAGAAGGCAAAGGAGATGCTGACCTCGTTCAGGTACTTCAGTATCCATCAAATCCCACGAGAGGAAAATAGCCGAGCTGACATCCTTAGTAAATTAGCTTCGTCCTCGACAAATCCGCCAGTAGAGGAAGTTCATTCCAGAAGCATTGAGGCGCCCCACATCAGCGTTATCTCAGAGGCTGAACCAAACTGGATGACGCCCCTAAAAGCATACCTGGAAGTTGGCACACTACCTCAGGATCGACTAGAAGCCAAAAAGATGATGGTGAAATCCCAGAAACATCTTGTGTATGAGGGTTCTCTCTACCGGAAGTCTTACCTTCAACCCTCCGAGGTGCTTGGACCGAAGAAGGCGACTACGTGCTTAATGAGATTCATAGAGGATCTTGCGGAAGCCACATCGGCTCGAGCTCTTTCAAAGAAGGCGTTGCGGTCGGGATATTATGGCCCACCCTTATTCAAGATTGGTGAACTCGTCAAAAATATCCGAAGTGCCGACTTCGTTCCACGGTCGAAGCTACCCTGGACCGATTTGAGCGACTACAAAGCCCGCGGCCTTTCATGCAATGGGGATCGACATCGTTGGTCCGTTCGACCGAGCATCGGGTCGACCGATATTTAGTCGTTGCTATAGACTACTTCACAAAATGGGTCGAGGCCGAGCCACCATCGAGCCTCGCGGCGGGAGGATTGAGACGCCGTGTGGAAAAATATAGTCCGCCGCCCGCGCATACCGCACGCTCGGTCTCGGACAACGGCACCCAATTCGTGAGACAAAACTTCAAGAGGTGGTGCGAAGAGCTTGGATCGATCAACGCTTCACCTCGATCGACACCCCTGGCGAATGGCGGACCGAGGTCACCAACCGCACGATCGTATGAGGATTGAAGAAGAGGTTGGACCGAGCTAAAGGGTGGGCTGAAAATCTCCTCAAGTCCTCTGGTCCTACGGACCACACCTCGGACGTCGCACGGAAACCCTTTCGGCTGGTCACGGTACCGAGGCCGTCATCCGTCTCGAGATCGGCGCCAAGCCCGTGTACTCTTCACTTCACGACCGGTGGGGCGAGGAAGACCTACGGGCCAACCTTGGCGCCTCGAGGAGAAGCGTGAGCTCGCCTTCATAAACGAAGCCAAGTACAAGGCTCAGGTCGCACGGTACTACAACAAAAGGGTCAAAACCTCCGCGCTCCAAGTAGGCGACCTCGTCCTACGAAATAATGAAGCCGATGAAGGTGGCGTCTTAACAAGCTGGATCCAACATGGGAAGGCCCATACCGTGTTCACGAGAACCTTGGCAGGGGCTTCATGGCTATCTCACTTATCGGGTGCGCTTATCCCAGACACAGCATATTTCTCATTTAAGGAGGTACTTTACATAGTTTCAATTTCGGATCGACCTTATGTTAGCCTCCTTACTTGCCTTGTCAATACGATGTCATATATTTGTTGAATAAAATATTTATTTTCTAATGAATATTTCATTTCGCTTCATTTTATTCGTATCACGAACATCTATTTGGATATACCGCATTTAACCTTCACGGGGACGCCTCACGAAGATGAAAACCCACTAAGTAGGGTACTCACTAAGCGCGCCCGCACTCGTAGATTACTCATTGAATTGAGCGTCTCAAAGGCAACGCATCTGGACTACTCACTAGTTTGAAAGTCTACATGCATGCATCTGATTACTCATTAAGTTGAAAAAATCTACATGTATAAGACATCCAAAATTGGATCTTACAAATTATGATTAAGTATACTGATATAAATACATTTACGACCAAACAAAGTCCTAAGCTATGTTTATACCTCTTAAGAAAAAACGTACACTTCAAACGAGTCTAAATACATTTATACCTACATACAAAGTCTACACTATATACCCTCATTCGGGTTTCCGGGCTCCGCCGAGACTCACTAAAAGCGAGATAGTTCGAACAAAATCTCCGGTCGGCGATGAATACCGGAATGAACTCGGTCCCTCCACCCAATCTATGAGGGCGGCACCACCTCGGCTGCTCAGTGCATTCGACACGTCTGGCGGATTCGGTTCGGGAATGCGATCCTATACCGAGTTGCACCTCGACCCGTGAGCCTAACTCGGGCGAACCATGCCCTTGTCCCGAGCGATCGCCCTTCCACCTCGACTGCTGCTCGCGCTCGGCCACATCTCCGACCGCCGAAGCGGCTCCTCTAAAGGTACTCCTCTTCGGTGGACCCATTAGGCGAACACCGGCATGATCAACGTAGCCGCCTCCTCCTCGTGCTCTTCAATTATTGGACGAGGCGCCAGCTGTAGGCGTCTTTGCGGGATCGGGGCATCGTCGTTCTGAACGATCTCGTACATTTGCATGTATTTCGGGATAGAGTCGGCGTCTTGAAACTTCTTGCTATTTGGCCCTCCTCATCCTCTCGGTACCATGCCCTCCGCCAACAAGCTCGAACTCGGTCGTCGGCCGGATATGGTAGTTCCACCATCCGCGGATTCTTTCTCATACTACGCATGCTCTTCCGAGATCCGAGCCGGCTCCTCTATCGTCGGCTCAAGCTGCTCCTCGCATTGCATCGATCGCCTTGGATCACATCTGCGGATAAATCGGCTCACGGACTTGAGATGTGTAATCCTTAACTTTAACGCCTCGTTCTCGAAGGAGGCGGACCACTTCAGTCGACCTCGTGTAACCCATTTGATTCGGTGATGATCTGGTGACATCCATGCGGCGGAACCCGAGTCATTTCGGCGGACCGACTCCTCGGTGCATCACCTCTTCATCCTTCTCCGGAAGAGCACCTCGGACTTCTTTCGGCTTTGTTAGCAACTCATGATCGAGTCAAGTATTGAGATGAAGAATCTAGAAATAAGACAACACACAGGCATTTTAACAAGATATGTCTATTATTCAAATGGAAGTTTGTACAACACGAGGTCCTATCGACCCGGTAAATCGACCTATTACATTAGGTCCACCGACCTCGGGCTCATTCTTGGACTCTCCGGCCTCCTCCTTCTTGTTTTCTTTGTTCCTCCGCTGGTTGCCGATCTCGGAAGGTGGCCGATCTCGGAAGGAATGTCGATCTCGGACTGCCGCCTCGGTTTGACCCTCAACTCGACAAGGAATGCTTGAAGCTCAAGTCTTCATCTTCCTTGCCTTTGAGTTCTGACCTCCGCCGTCGGGAGTGAGGCGAGAAGATGCCAGGCATCCACCACGGGAAAAGATGTCGCCCAGCAATTATGCGAGCATAATTCTTGCATACCTCCGATGTTCGACCTCAACCCAACCGTGTTGGGCCTTGTCAAAATCGGTCTCTCGGCGCCAACTTCTAGGTGGGCACAAATCACTGCGGCCTCATCACGTGCCGGTCGGAGATGAAGAGGAAAAACTCTCCGACTCGATAAGCCTGTGGCGAAGGCCCTCGGCATAGGTCCTCGCCCACTTGACAGGCGTTTTGTCTGTGGCCTCCTCTCGACCTCGGCAGCCTCCTCTTGGGCGCTCTCCACTTGGCACGGGCCACTCGCAAGGCCGGTCCTTCTCTTGAGGGCACTCTCACGCCGTCTTGCCACTCGGCTCGCCCGACTTTCGCCTTAGCAAGTTCGGCGTCCATACAGCGGCATCCGGTAGCGGATTCGGCCATGACCCTCGGTTGTCCGCGTGACGATCTTCTCTCCATGGCCTCATATTGCGGCGCCCTCAACAACAAGCCGGCCATGCGGTGCATCTCACTGCCATCGAGACCGCGTCACGAATATGGAACAATTAGCAACACGTAACAACAAACTTACAAGGAGAAGAGTAGCGACTTATACCTTTGGGAAGGATAAAGTCTTTGAAGCCGGCACCTCGAGGCGAGGCGGCCATGGACCTCGATCTCCGCGTCGGGCCCGAGGTTGTCGAGGACCGGTCATTAAGTCTCTTCAGGCGTCCACCACCACGGGCATTGGGTGGACTCGCCGTCTCGCCTTCTTCCTCGCGGGCTCCTTCGTTCGGAGGAGGCGGGGCGGCGAGATCGGCACATTGACTTCTCTGGTAGGGTCAACCTTCACTGCATACAACATGAGAATTTCATTAGCACCACAAAATCAGACGAGGGAAATAAAGATAAGAAGGTTGCCCTCACCCAAATCGGACCACGATCTGGAGCTTCGACTATAAACACTCAACCCAAAGATCGTTGAGTCATCCTCGGTATAATTGATCGATAGGATCTCACCCATATCGTTCAATGACTTCTCCATAGGGCCCGGGGATTAATTTTCACATCCTTCATCGCTCAGGGCCCGCTCATACCTCGGATACCCTCGGCCCGAGAGAAAGAAGTATCTATTTTGCCGATGGGATACCCGATGGGAAGCTATTTTAAACTTGAGACGAGGTGACAAGTAATATACTCCTCCTATAGACTTGATGCTAAAAAGCATCAAGACTTGAAGAGAACTCCTCGCCTATGCCATATGAGCCAACCCTAGCCCAATGCCGACCTAATAGAATTGGAGGTCGGTTGGCATATAGGGATCAAAATACTCTTGAAAGCTAAGGAAAATGGGGCAAAAGGAAATCTAAGCCCACTATTAAGCTATCTACAAAATGGTAATAAACCTCCAGGAGGGCCATCGCCTATCATTGGGTTTCGCAAGCACCACCATGCATCCTACGGGATGTGGTATTTCTCGACAACCACCAAAAGCTCCTCTGTCGTCAAAGTTGATCTCGCCCACCAATCTCGAGGCCATCCCATACCGAAGACCTTGGTGAAACCCAGAACTAAGTCTATGGATTTACCTAGGCGGTTATGGCATATATAATCCCTTACATTGGGATCTTGGCGCCGAACCGAAGCCGAACCGAGTTATCGGGCGAGAACAAGAATGAGAAGGTGAAGAATACATACTTACTTTTTACGAGCGGGATTTCCGATTTCTTCAACAAAGTGTGAAAGAGGAATTGGGGATTTCTAAGGTTATACTCTCGGATTCAAACGTCAAGGAGAAAATGAGCAGTTGCCTCTTTTAGACCTATTTATAGGATAAATGGCGCTAAAATCTACCGTTTCGTTTATCACACGTGCTATCTACGATTGGATGTGTGACCGACGCATGCGCTTTTGAAGTGCCCAACTACCGCTTTGCGCGTATGACTTACTCTCGGAAAAGCAGACCGCCGATCGATCACGTAATGATTACTACGAGCTCGGACATCGGACTACGCCCATGTCCTTATACCGATAAAGTATTTGGTCGGACCTCGACCTCCTCGACATCGGACCTCGACTTCCGCTAGTCTAATCACGTAATGATTTTGACTTGGGCATCGGTGCGCCCATGTCCACCTCGGACCGGTGAAGTATTTGGTGGGACCTCGATGTCCTTTTAAGAAAAAAGAGCCATACAACAAAGACAAACCTTTGAAAACTTCAGTAATATCCCGCCTCGGCAAAGCACATTCTCGCTTCACCTCGGCAAGGCTATTCCTTGACTTTTCTGGGGCTATGATAGGATATGGCCCAACCTCTCGGGCCCAACAACAGGCCCCAAACGAGTGGGCCTAACCTAATGTTGCCTACTCGGTTACGCCTAAATGACGATCCCAAACCACAATTATGGGTAACGGTAATGAGGTAACAGTAGAAATCATGGGTAATAATGGTGGAGATCATGGTTAGTTATGGGAGAATCATGAGCCCGCCAATCGAGGATTCGTGGCAAAGTTTACGTTTGTGTATAAATAGGAGTTAGATTGAAGGTAAAGGGGTTAGCAAATTACTGAATACTAGAGCTCTTTGAGATACTTGCTGTAATCGAATTATAGTAAACATCTTGAGGATCATCTCCTCCGTGGACGTAGATCTTATTCTTGATCGAACCACGTAAAAGTCTCTCGTGTTCTTTACTGTTTTCATAAATCTCACACACTAGATTTATCATCACCAATGAAAGCTTTGTAGAACTTAGGGATGTCTAAATGATACTTGGTTCTCGATTATAACCGAACCAAATCAAAATCGAAGCGGTCCTGATTAACCGATAAACAAAATTTAATTCTGATTCGGTGTTCGGTTCTAGATCGATTGTTCGGAACCGAAAACCATTTTAATTTTAATTATTATATAATTAATTAAAAAATTAGAATCTCAATTTTAATTATTTTTAATAAATCTCAATTTTTTTATTATCTATTTGATTAATTTAATAAATTTCAGCTTTTTAACTTATTATTTAATTATTTTATCATTGATTAGATTTATTTTGATTTTTTGGTTAACCGAAAATCGAACTATAATAATCGATTGATTTTCGATTAACAAAAATCTAAACCAGTTCAGTTTCGGTTCCATCTTTTCAAACAAATTCGGTCCGATTAATCGAAACTGAACCGTTTTCTACCCCTAATAGAACTGACTGAAAAGTTTGCCATATAATTCATATATGCATTTTTTAATACTAGCAAAATGGTACTACATAAAAATAATAAATTTAACTAATAAATATATATACATATGTCAAAAATAGAGTAAATATATATACATATGTCAAAAATAGACAAGTCTTTTTACAATTTGGAACAACTTAAATACAAAAATATTCTCATCTTATATTAAATATATGTACGTATTACATTATCCTTAATAACACATTTGCTTATTAGTAGTAAACTGGATAAGGTGAGCTTAACCACGAAAATAAGCAAGACTCTTCATCTTTCTAGATCTTTACATTATATTCAGTTTCATTTCAGTGTTTATGGAGATTTTTGAAGAATTGTATTCTGATATGATATGATGATTAAAAGCATATTAGAGAGAATAAAATTAAGATGTTTCAGTAGCAACCATTAAGATGTTATACATAGTAGAAGATCTAGATAATATTTTTTCTTGTTATCATAGTGAACCCGTTTGCAAACTACACAGGACAGATAAGCTACACTTGAAAAAATTAGGTGTGAATCCATAGAAGCCTTTGGTGGAGAGTTCAAATTTGTGACCTCTCGACCACAGGAAACCACCTTAACCATTGGACTGTCCTAAAGGGACAAAAAATTGCTTATTTTTGTGTGCCAGGAAAAATTCGAACACACGACCTCTGTGACGAAATGAAGACGTCTAACCAAGTGGCAACTTAATACAAAAATGTATTGCCAAATGGCAAGAAGCTTCTTAGTTCTTATGTGAATTAGAGCCTCTTTAGCATGAAATGTGATCTTAACCATTAACCTTCAATAATTGTCAGTGATTATCGACTTAGCAATATTGGCGGTCCAATCACTAACAATAAATAATAATAATAATAATAAATTTACAAAAAAAAGTGGTGTTACTATTTCCAGGAAAAAGGGTGACGATTTTAATAAACGACATATAAGCATCATATTCGAACTTGTGAAAGATATGGATGTCTAACTTTGTATTTTTGTTATAGTAAAATAA
This sequence comes from Salvia rosmarinus, assembly GCA_036937905.1. Classification (NCBI taxonomy): domain Eukaryota; kingdom Viridiplantae; phylum Streptophyta; class Magnoliopsida; order Lamiales; family Lamiaceae; genus Salvia; species Salvia rosmarinus. Next base: position 67,838 of record JAODLM010000801.1, read on the forward strand.
AAAGATTTTGCTTGGCTTGGGACTTGGTCAATGCCATAGTCTTGAGCACATAAAGCTTACAAATTTAATTAATCAAATTCACCAAATAAATTATATCAGACGAATGGAATGCAGCTGTATAGTGTGAGCAGTAAGCTTTTTTTCAACATTAAGCTTTCTTTCTAAACTTTATCATAAAACAGTGCGTCTCTTCGACAATGAAGTGTTCCTACCAAGAACAATCTAAATCTTAGTATAAATAATTTCAAGAATTAGACCATTTTTAGGTATAATAAATATAAATAATCTTGATCTACTTTAGGTCTAGATTTAGTTGAGGTGCATCCTCATCCACTTTTTTTAAGTGGATCCTTTCGTACCTAATAATTGTATAAAAGTGTATGATCATTGAAGTACACAAAATACAACAAGAAAGGGTAAATATTTCACTAGCTGTCCCATCTACTAAAATTTAAAACATAATGCAACTTTTCTCAGAGTATATGACAAGCAAACTAATGCAACTATAGTCATAGCTTCTGCTAATTTTCATTAAAAAAAAACTAGGGTTTCAAATGATACAGAGGGCTCTAACTCATACTACTGGAACTTATCATCCACATAAATGAGGGACAAAAAATTTGCAGAATTATCATAAAGTTGGCACATACCATTCATTCTCAAAGTGTGGAGCACATCATACGTCGAAAGCTAATGGAAACCAAACCCTCAAAGGGGAACAGATCCATAAAATACCAATTCTGCAGGGCCCGTCATGTAGATGTGATTGTCGCTCTCTCTCCACTCGATGTCCAGTGACCCTCCAGGCAAATCTACTGTGCATCTCTGTGTGGAAGAAAGATGGTTTGAGAAGGCAAGATGTGCCGAGAGGAAGTAGAAGCAGCTTATAATGCACAGAGGAAGAAAGAGATTTTAGGTTTTATGCACAATCTTGTGTAATGTATCCCTATGGATATGAGTTCCAGACTTACCCTCTCTGCACGTCCCTCCAGAACTGCAGCAGCAACAACTGCACAAGCTCCTGTTCCACAGGCTAGCGTTGCACCTGTAAAAAAGCAAGTACATTAAGTCAATATGAAACTTTGAAAAGCTAGGGGTTTTGATTGTAGATGCAAAATGAAAAAGAAAACTTAATGTATCTAGTGATGCATGCAAAGAAAGAGAAATACGAACCTGCTCCACGCTCCCAGACATGCATCTTAAGGTGACTTGGAGAGAAGACTTGCACAAATTCAGCAATATGATAAATATGATCAATATTCAGCAATGCATGTGTTTTTCAGTTGCAAGTTATAGTTCACACTTCAACTGTTCTATTTCTTGAAACCAAGTTAAGAAAAAGACTTGCAAATAACAAAAAGAGATATATTGAATGATATCTTCTATTTCATACCAGTACCACATGTTTAAAATGTCCTAAAGATTGACAATTAATATGAGAGATTTGCAAAAAAATCATTCATGGGGATTAGCACGTGCAACATTCATTTTCCTGTTCATGTATAACACAGTTTATAAGTGAGTTCTCTCAACAGTCTCATTTCTTGCCATTTGGAGTGACATAGTATTCTCTAATCAAATCCTAGTATTATTATAAGCTAGCACTGAAAGATGGATCGAAGAAACATATTAAGCTCTAACACTACCAGATTCAACTAAGTAGTCCAAGTACAAATTGATTAATACCTGTGTTTGTTCGGGCAGGGAACATCATATGATGTTCAAATTTTGGACCAATTTCAGCTAAGTTTAGTTCATCTACATGCAAATCCTGTGCCCACAATCCACAAGGGATAAAGAATTAACGAGATTAATCCATTGCTAATCCATGGAGGGAGAGAAGAGTTATAGATAGAGCATACATTGCATAATTCTGTACCAAAAGTGACACAGTGTGGATTTCCCATGCTAACACAAGTAACATTCCAGATCAACCCATCTACATCCAACTTTGCCTTAACAGCAGCCTGATCTTTGTTTGCAGTTAACTTCATAGGAACATCTGAAGCCTTCAGAATTGGCTGACCCATATCAACTTTGACCTGAAAACAAGACCAAGTGCTGAATGATCTCGCATAACAAAATGACAAATTGACAGGGTCAGACATATGCCAAATTAATATATTTATTATGGTTACAACCCACAAAGACTAAAGTTATAACTATGTAATGAGACTCTGGAAGTACCTTCCCATCTTCCTGTATCTCAGGTACAATTAGACCAGCACCACTATGCACAGTGAAGCTGCAACACCAAATAAAAGATGAGTAGCCCCTAAAGGTTGTGCCTGCAATTTCAACTAAGTAAGGATACTAGAGAATGAGTAAACCTTTAATTCCCATGAATATTTTCAAGCTCAGCTATGAATCTGGCAAAGCATCGGACTCCATTACCACACATCTGTGACAACAAAATCAGAAATCAACATCAGCCATGCTTGAAACAAGTCCAACCATGATTTCACAATCTACAATCTATCATTTCAATACAATAGGAATTAATAGTGAAAGCACAAAAGGAAAAAACACAAAATATATATTTTTTGCTTGTGTTATTTTCATTAGAAGACTTATCGATATTAGAAGATTGTCGTGCACGGTTAGCTTTCTGATACATAAAATTGGAAGGGATGGACTCTAGTATGATACTTCGTTTTATTCCACTGCACAGAAAGATAGCAAAAAAAGGCAACTCTTCCCTTAGTTCTCTTCCATCTCCATAACATATTGTTCAAGACTTGAGGGTTCTTTTAACATTGAAAAGTTTTGAGCGGTATTTAATCTGAAACAACTACTCAATTTTTCTGAAAGTCTCAAGACTATTAGAAGAATGCAACTTCAACAGTTAGTCTCAATGTCTCATAATGTTTTATCAAATGACCAAACTAAAGTAACAAAACTAAAATTACATATGTAAAAACAAATTACCTCAGGCTCACTGCCATCAGAATTAAAGATCCTCATCGTATAATCTGTGCCATTAATGCCTGACAATGCAAATATCACTCCATCAGCACCAATGCCGAAGTTCCTATCACACAATTTCACAGCTTGCTCGGGTGTAATTTTGGGTTCCTCGGAGTCTCGATTATCAACCTAATCAGATTAACTTAAGCGCAAATAAGCGTCAATCGAAATAAATTACTCACATTATCAGTTCTGTTAGCGTGAACATAAGCGCAGCAAGCGCAGACAGATATTTCGAAGGAATATTGTATTTTAAACATTACAGTCGGTGTAGCATGGACAAAATCAAATAAATGTCGCGAAGGAACCATCATTCCTACTAAGATATTAGCTGATATCAAAACGTGTATACACGTAATAAACTGTCGCGGCATCTAGGTTTCAGAAGTTCAATAGTAAATACTACCACCAAATATTTTCAAGCAGGAATTTGTACCAAAAAACACCCCAAAGAAGAATAACTTCGTTGGAGGAGATTGGCGACTGTTTTCCACAAATAGAAAAGCTGTGCGTCGCATAAATGCAATTTGGAAGTTGGAAGAATACCAATATGAAGTCATTGCCGAGTCCGTGGTACTTGACGAAATGAAGAATTCCGCTCTCCTTGTGATGGAGAAAAGACGTCTGGGAGGCCTTCTCCGGAGCTTGAATGCTCATGGAAGAGAAGACGCGGAGATTGGATTTGCGGCCAGCTAAAATGGCGACGGAAGAGTCCCTCGGCGGCTGAATTGATGAAGAGGAGAACCAAAGAGATGAAGATGCTGATGGAAGAGAGCGGTGTTTGACGGCGGTCAGCGGCAGCGTTATGGCGGCGGCAATCGACATAGTCGTCGGCGGATTTCAAGAAAGTAGAAAAGGAATAGCTATTAACGACTGCAGGAGTAAAAGGAATGAATGTTCAAAATGGCGGAATATGATCTAATTGGACTTACTAAAAATATATATTGGGCCGTAAATCGGCCTATTAAATAACTGAACTACCGAATCTATCTATTTTAGGACAAATTCGACACGAATTTACAGTGACAAAAAAATTTATACTATCCGACCCATGTTGAATTTCGAACATGATTTTAGTTGAGCAATTGGTATTAGTCACATGCGACAAACAAATCCATCTATACTATTTCAATATGACATTTCAGTGACAAACATATTCAGCCACACATTTTTCAACCTATATAAAGGTTTGTAAGTATACGAAAATATTCAGCTTTTGATTTACAATATATGTGAGTTTTATTCTCTCTTCAATAGCTCTTCGAATTTTTTGAGATTTTCCAAGTAATTCATTTATCGACGAGTTATCCATCCCTCGTTCGTGTGTCATTCATCGTCTCCGAGTTGCTGCGTCAATTTCACGTTGGGGTATAGACGACATACTGACCTATATCACTTCTTGGGTTAGATTCAGAGATTTTGGGATATTTCATCTTGTTCGTTCTTTCGTTCGCGTGTCATTAAATCCTTCATACCGGCGATGATCGTATCATCTGGCGGGTGCAGCAGCCATCGATTAGCTTCAGATTTTTTCAGTTTTATTTTGAGTAAGCGAACCCTAGCAACAGAAAAAGCTGTCAATTATAATAATTATGCATCAAATTGTGGTAAACTGGAATTAAACATGGTTTGGAATTTGAAAAATTAAAAATAAAGATGACAACGAATTTTGGAGAGAGAAACGAAAGTTTGTACTAGATCGAGGGATCTAATAAATGAGGAATGAAGAAAAAAGATGAGGGAAGCGTATGTCAGCAACGGTCGATCGTTGAACTCTTATATTTATTTGTATCATTTTTCAAATATCCCACAATTAATTTGATAAAATTTGAAGTTTTTGTTTGAAGAAGTCATGAGAAAATTTTCAATGTTTGGGGGAACGGATTTCATACATTGTTGTAGTTGGGTTTCATTCATTCTCATTCTCAAAAGCAAAGATTAAACGAGAAATATGAAATTTACTTGGAACGGAAAAACGTTAACTTATGTTATAAATTTTATTAGCATACTCTTTTTACTGTATATTATAAAAAGATGGCACATGGGTTTAGATCGAGTACTTTTCATCTCTGTCTTACACAATCACATCTCTCTCTGACGCAAGTATATATAGAGAGAGATAAAACCAAATAAGACTCAAATTAAGCATAATCGATGGTCCGCAGGGGTCGTATTGGTATATAAAGAGGATTACATCAGTTAAGATAAATTAATATTTTTTAAAAATAAAATTTGACATTCTAATGAGATCAGTAGATATCGGTTAACTGATATCAGTTAGTATTGAGAATAGTACTGATGATTAGTTCAACAAAGAGAGGTCTTGTATTAAGTATTGTCAGTTAGCAATTCTTCTGATGGCTTATCAATTGATCAGTTAGACTGATGACTTCAGTGCCAAATATGGTGGTTATGTTTTATCTTACTGAAACTGATACTGAAAAGGAATTAATCAAATAATAGCTTAGTCAGTATTAGTTTTTTACTTTAGTAGCAAAGGACTATTGATGGAGATTTCAAAGGTATGATGTGTTATGTGTGATGATAGTGATGACAGTTCAACAACATATAATTTAAAGACTGAATTGAAAAGAGCATATTTAGAGTTTTACGTGGTCCGGAGAGATCAGCTCCTACGTCTATTGACTGATAAATCAATCAATCCACTAACTATGATTGTCTTATTTACGGGTACAAATACCTAGGTACAGAAGTTCACCTTATTTGTACCCCGACTTACTTGTCATATCTTCATTCGCTTACGGGTGCAAGGAAACTTATCTTCTTGCTTATGGGTACAAACAATCTAACCTTCTTGCTTATTGGTGCAAGACACCTAAGATTTTGGCAACTAACATTTCGTTGCGTACTTGCCTATATCTTTCTTCTAACTCCTAGTTACAGGGGTCTAGAAGAGGGTTTCTATTTTTTCAACTTAAGATTAAGTTGTTACATGCAACAACTTAACTAGATATAGGCGTAAAATATTTACAGATAAAATCCTAGACTCTATGAAATCCCGAGTAAATAATTATATTTGTACTCTTATGATTTTCTGATAACTTTGTGAAATTCTCTTATTCAAAAATTCGTTGTTTGAATGTTGAAAAGATATGAGCTTGAAGACTTGAAAGTTCAGCGTTTTTCGATAACATTCAAAGGTTGGATCTAGCGGGTATTTATAGGAGGGACGATGAATATTATCGTTGGAAGGAACACCAATCACATCTATTCCACTTGTTGTTTGATTTCTTCCCATTTAATCCTAGTATGTCGCTTTCCGTGCCTGCAACATCATACATAAAGCATTCTGCAGGTCTGGTATTTTGCTTTGGCTGGCAGGATTCTCTGCAGATTCGCTCTGATACTTTGGAAATCAAACACTAACGCTTTAAGATATTTCGTGTTTCTTCAATAGGGTTGACTCTATGTCTCTTCAGTATGGTTGACTTTGGATATCTTCAATAGGGTCATCTCGGCGTCTCTAGAATTGATCTCGTGTTTCTTCAGTATATTGACTCCATGTGATCTAGAATTGACTCCGTGTTTCTTCAGTATATTGACTCCATGTGATATCAGTAAGCACTCCAGTTGACGTTACTCTTCAGCAGTTTCTTCTTCTCTTCTACTGAAATGACACTTAGATATTTTCTTGACTCCCGTCCGTTTATCTTGATGGCTGTTAATCTTGATCTTGATAGCATTGCCTCCTTTAGTGTCGTTGACTTGATGAGTGCTTTCTTGATGGCGCTATATTGATCTTTCTATCAGTGCGATTGACTTCATTACTGCTCTTGAACTCCTTCAGTATTGGATAACCATATTAATGGTTATTCTGTTGAAACCTGCAAACATAAAATGTTCACTCCCTAACATATGAACAACGCTATGTTACATATAGATGGAAATCGGTTCGGTTTCGGTCCGAAACCGAACTATATGAAATGTATATACCAAATACCGAACCGGTTGGTTAATCGATTAACCGATTAACCGACACCGACCGGTTAATCGGTTACCCGATTCATTTTAAAAAAAAAAACTAAATTCTGCTCCAAGTGAGAATCGAACTCACGACCTCAATGAAAAGAGACATGCACCTACCCAACTGAGCTGCAATAGTTTCTTGTAATATATTCATTTTAACAATATTTATAATTAATCCGTTATTATAAAAACAAATAGGTTGGCTTTGGCTGGATTCGAACTCGGGCAAAAGGCTTAGGCTAGCGCCCAAACCAACTAGTCTACAATAACATTTGATAGAATAATATTTTGTAATACATATATATATATATATATATATACACAATATTTCGGTTTATTCGGTATACCCATTCGGTTATCGGGTATACCGATAACCGATTTTTCTAAAATTTTGATACCAAATACCGAACCGATCCAATTTTTTGGTTATTCGGTAAATCGATAACCGAAAATTCGGTTCGGTTATACGAATAACCGAATATCTAATACCAAACTTCCACCCCTAATGTTACATCAGTAGGACAAACATCATGGGAGGTTTTGGTATCTTCAAAATACTTAAAAGTATTACAATTTTTTTCAATAATTTTCACCTTTTTGATTATGTCAAAACCTATCTATTACACTGAAAATAGACCAATCAATAGGATAAATATTTTCATCAACAGAAAGGTTTGTTTCCCCCATACTAAGATTATTCTTCTCTACAAAACAAGGTCAGTTATCGTCAGGTTGAATTAAATCATTATTAATATATATAGGATCGATGAATTACAAGTACACCATTTGAGCTTCAGTATCAGCTATCCTATACATTCTATTACAATTTGAATGTTGATCAATTATTTCTTCTCTTGGACTTCTGCTCGTCAGTCTCTTGTGTTGGGTGTGGCAAACCCATCCCACATCGGAAGAAGAAGAAAAATGCCTTCTATATATTAGAAACCCACCACCAATTAGTATGAGGCCTTTTGGGAGTTATTGAACCCAAAAACAAATCCGTGCGGGCTTTTGGCCCAAAGCGGACAATATCATACTAATTGGACGAAGTGGTGGCGATATGATCCTAACGGTGGTATCGAGCGAGTTTCGATCACGGGACACATGGGTTATGGGCCCACCACGCTTCATCGATGGAAATAAAAACACAGCCACAAACGGTAAACAACAAATGCGGAATCAATCTTCGTTTGGCTAATTTTCCCGACCCGTATGAACCTTTTAGGAAGCAAACAAATAAGGTATTCTAGATGCAATAATAAGGAGACACAAATTTTAGTGTGGAAAACCTCTCAAAACGAAAGAGAGGAAAAAACCACGGGACTACTAGAGCCGCTTAAATCCACTATCATCAATAATGCACCAATACACAATCTTCTCTAGATTATACTAGAGGCATACAAATCATCATATACTTGGAAATAAACACATCAAGATATATGGAATCGAAAACAGAGCAAGATCAAGAAGAATATCACCAAATCTTCTCCTCTGTGCAGACTGACGGAATCCGACCTCCGGACCTCAAAAACCAATCTCCACCGTCCAAAATGTTGGCCCAGATGCTGTGAAGCTGCTGTCCAAAAATCACGACGATCTAACGGTGCAATCTCTGGGAAACGGGATTTTACTGCGACTGCGCTCTGGAAAAAAACTGAAGAGAAAGGCACGCGAATTTCTCTTTTTTTCTTCTACTGTATTTGCTGCTGCCTTTGCCCTATTAAAATAGTTCATGGGCTTTCTCATGGGCTCATGATTCAAAAATAAAAGATAGCCCAACAAATCTCCCCTTTTGACTCATGAGGAAGAGTTCGCCATCCGCGATCGAGCAACATATCTTCAACTTTTCCTTGCCAAAACCTTTGTTAACATATCGGCACCATTATCATCGGTATGAACTTTATCAAGTTCAAATAGCTTGTCTTCAAGAGCATCTCTAATCAATGATACCTCACATCGATATGCTTTGTTCTTTTGTGAAACATAGAATTCTTAGCAAGGTGAATTGTACTTTGATTGTCACAAAGAACCACGTGTATTTGTTGCATAAAGCCAATCTCTTGCATAAATCTTTTCAGCCATAATAGTTCTTTGCACGCTTACATTGCGCCACATACTCGACTTGGTTGTAGATAAAGCCACACACTTTTGCGGTCTTGACCGCCATGACACTGACTCCTCTGTAAAAGTCATCAAATATCCAGTGGATTTCATGTTGTCTTTATTTCGCCATATGTCAGTCGATTATAACCAACAAGTATCGGCTCTCCATTTCCAAATGTTATACCCAATTTGGAAGTACCACGTAGATATCGAGAATCCACTTCACCGCTTCCGGTGCTTTTACGGTTGTGAAACCGACGTGACAACACCTCTTGCATGAGCAATATCGGGCCGTGTGCACACCATAGCATACATCAAGCTCCCTACGGTGAGGCATAGGGACCCTATCCATCTCTTCAATCTTCTTCTTAGAAGAGGACAATCTTTATCTGTCGTCTTGAAGTTGGTAGTAAGAGGTGAACTAACCTCTTTAGCTTTATCCATGTTGAATCTGCAAGCATCTTCTCGATGTATTGCTCACTGTGACATGTGTAGCTTCGGAAGCTCTATCTCGAGTGATCCGAATGCCGAGAATCTGTTTCTTGGCCCCAAGTCTTTCATAGCAAAAGACTTGCTCAATTGTTCTTCGGTGAGCTATTCTTTTCGCATTCTTGCCAACAATTAACATGTCATCAACATATAACAATAAAATGATAAAATCATCATCACCAAACCTCTGAAAGAAAACACAGTGATCTGAAATAGTCTTTCGGTAGTTTTGCTCCCCCATAACTGACTCAAACTTCTTATACCACTGTCTTGGTGCTTGCTTCAACCCATAAAGACTCTTTTGAAGCTTACACACATAATCTTCTTTGCCCTTAACCTGAAAACCTTCAGGTTGTTCCATGTAGATTTCCTTATCCAAGTCACCATGAAGGAAAGGCGTCTTGACATCCATCGCTCAACCTCAAGATCAAGGCTAGTGCCAAACCAAGAACAACACGAATAGATCCCATCTTCACGACCGGAGAAAATCTCATCGAAATCAATACCCTTTTACGGTGAACCCTTTGACCACCAATCTAGCCTTGTATCTAGGCGTGAGGTGTGCTCTTGATCTTCACTTTGTAGACCCACTTGGTCTTCAAAGCTCTCTTGCCCCTTAGGCAACTTCATCAACTTATATGTATTGTTCTCATACAAGAATTCATCTCATCTTGCATGGCTTCAAACCACTTCCTTTTCTCGCCCGTCTTCCATGGCCTCTGCATAACACTCGGGCTCTCCCCATCGTGAGTAAGACATACTCATCGGTAGAAACACGGGTGGAAGGATGACGATCTCGTGACCGCCTAAGTGGGATAAATGATGGCATATCAGTGCTGGTAATTACGGATGAAAGTCTTCATCCATCTCTGTCGCTCGAGCATCAATAACTTCAGTACCATGTTGTTCATCATTCTCGAACATCATCTTCAACCGGTGGTTCAACATATCTTGAGGAGGACGGATCCAAGTCGATAAGATCATTATTATGTTGAGGCTGTCTCTTTCTTCTCAACATCTTTCAAGGTCGATCTTCCATGAAAATAATATCTCGGCTTGAATAAGTTTCTTGTGGGTGGATCATATAATCTGTAAACTCATCTTGGCCATAGCCAAGAAAACACATGGCTTGGACTTCACATCAAGCTTTGATCTTTCATCTTTAGGAATGTGCACAAAGCGCTTGCATCCAAAGACCATAAGTGCGGTAGAAACATCTTTGCTGGCTCCAAACTCGTCGAGGACATCAAAGGACAAAGGAACACAGGAGTTAGATTAATAACATATACGCCCGTATTCAAAGCTTCTCCCGAAGGAATTTGACAACCACGCATGTGACAACAAGCATCGACACGCTCCATCAAGTTCTGTTCATCGCTTACGCTAATCCATTCAATTGCGGTGTCTTGGGAGGACTCTTTTGATGTCGAATGCCTTGCTCTCTACAATAAGCATCAAAGGGCCAATGTATTCACCTCCATTATCCGTCCGAATACACTTGAGTTTCTTTCGATCTGTCTCTCAACCGGGCATGAAGCGCTTAAACACTTCAAATACTTGATCTTTAGATTTCAAGGTATGACCCATACCTTTCGGAATGATCATCGATGAATGTGACAAAGTAGGAGCAACCACCAAGTGTCTAGTCTTCATAGGACCACAAACATCGGAATGCACCAAATCAGTATACTCTCCTTCTACGGAAGGAGGATGACTCTTAAAGGAAACTACATTACATTTACACTTAAGCGGTGAGAACACTTCTTGAGATGAATATCATGCACATCCGGTAATACATTTCTCTTCAACGGTAGAGACATCCCTTTTCACTCATGTGACCAAGTCTCTTATGCCAAATCGGTCAGTCGGTATTCACCCTGCGTTGACCACTTTCTTTCAAGATCATCGGATGTGTCATGTATAACTTTGAGCATCTTTTACCTCTTGTCACGATCAAAGAGCCACGAGTGAGTTTCCATATTCCGTTACCAAAGTTGTTGTTGTAACCATCATCATCAAGCAAGCCCGCGGAGATCAAATTAAGTCGCATATCGGAACATGCTTTACATTATGTAAAACCAACTCCATTCGATGTCAAACTTCAAGCGAACATCTCCGATGCACGCAATCTTTGATAACTCATTGTTACCCATCTAACATTACCAAAGTTACCTAGCGTGTAAGATGAATAAAACTCCCTACGTGATGTTACATGACACGTAGCACCACTATCAACAACCCAACTCGCATCATCGTGTGCGGTATTGACCATATCAAGATCCTGACAAATAAAGAACTCTTGGTAGTAGTATTGACTTCACCATCGGCATTACCACCATCATCTTTCTTATGGTTGTTCTTTTGATTATTGTAATTTATGCGCTTGTTCTCCTTTTCAACTGTCTGCTGATCTGGTTTTGTGTGTCCTTTTCTACCCAATGATAGCACTCAACATCGACAAACTTTCCTTTGGATTTACTTGATGCTTGCCTTTGTTACGGACCTCTCTACGACTTCTCCCCAACTGCGTGACTAAGATATCCGAATGTGAAGAGGAACTTTGTGACTTTCTTCTCGTCTCTTCATTTAAAATCTTGCCTTTAGCCAATTCCATGGTGATTACACCATCAGTGCGAGTTGGACAACGATGTCCTAAAAGTCTCCACGAGTCGGTAAAGTGCCGAGAGCCATAAGCGCTTGTATCTCATCTTCAAACTTGATACCCATTCACAGGCGATTAATAATTCCACGAAAGGAATTGAATGATCGATAATAGGAGTTCCATCATGATACTTCAAGCTCATCATCTGTTTAATTAAGAACAATTTATTGTTCCGGTCTTTCGAGCATACAACTGTTGAGCTTGTTCCACAAAGTTTGAGCATGATTCTCTCAACGATATGATTCAAAACATTATCATCAACCCATTGCCGAATATACCCACGGACACATCTATGCAAAATATTCCACTGCCTTACATTTTTATTACGGGTTTATCGTGAGAAAACAGGGCAAATAATAATCCTTCACATAAAGAAGGTCTTCCATCTTGCCTTTCCAAATATGATAATTAGAACCATTCAAATTGACCATCCTACTTGTATTAGCTTCCATCGTTCAAACAAGTCTACCCCAATAAAAACACTTAGCTCGATACCAATCGATGGAAATAAAACACGACCACAAGCGGTAAGCAACAAATGCGAATCAATCTTCGTTTGGCTAATTTTCCCGACCCGTATGAACCTTTGAGGAAGCAAACAAATAAGGTATTCTAGATGCGATAATAAGGAGACACAAATTTTAGCGTGGAAAACCTCTCAAAAGCGAAGAGAGGAAAAAACCACGGGACTACTAGAGCCGCTTAAATCCACTATCATCAATAATGCACCAATACACAATCTTCTCTAGATTATACTAGAGGCATACAAATCATCATATACTTGGAAATAAACACATCAAGATATATGGAATCGAAAACAGAGCAAGATCAAGAAGAATATCACCAAATCTTCTCCTCTGTGCAGACTGACGGAATCCGACCTCCGGACCTCAAAAACCGATCTCCACCGTCCAAAATGTTGGCCCAGATGCTGTGAAGCTTCTGTCCAAAAATCACGACGATCTAACGGTGCAATCTCCAGGAAACGGGATTTTACTGCGACTGCGCTCTGGAAAAAAACTGAAGAGAAAGGCACGCGAATTTCTCTTTTTTTCTTCTACTGTATTTGCTGCTGCCTTTGCCCTATTAAAATAGTTCATGGGCTTTCTCATGGGCTCATGATTCAAAAATAAAAGATAGCCCAACATCTTGGCCATATTTCGAGAACATACGTTTTATCATAGCCTTGAACTCAGTGGCTGACTCACATGGTCCAGCTGTAGGGAAGCTGCAGGCTGATGAGCTTCAACTTCTATCGCCGCTCTGTTCACAAAATTTCCTTGCTTAGAAGCTGAAAACTTCTTCTTCGGAGGCATCATGATATTCACTCTGCTTCTGAAGGCGCAGTTAGCTATGTACCTAACGAACACTTCATTAAAATATTCTTGTAAATCCGACAGTGGTTACTTCAGTATCTTCATGCATTACAAGCTACTAGCAGTACCACTCTGAATTCATCCTTCAACTCTTCCCATTCGTCATCCATTTACTTAGGTACCTCTTTGTCAATGTGGGTCCTGATACCAAGACCTGACTGATTTTGCTTCTTCGTGTTCCTCCGTTTCATGGCAACCATGAAAATCTTACTTACTGCACTCCATTCTTTCTTGTGCAACCTCTGCAGCTGATTTGCCATAGATTTTCAAGCATTTTTCATTTCTTTATCTCTCAGCTGCGTCGGCCTGCTCAACATTTGTGAGCATTAGTTCATATTCCTTTGCCTTCTTTTGTTTCCACCAAACGTCGAGATTCTTCTGGTCATCGAGGACTTCGACTGGTGCGCTAGCCTAGAAGGCTTCATATTACTATTGCTAGCTTCTTCATCTTTTGAGAGCCCAATTGGAGAAAATAAGAAAAGTGGAGAAGTATATTGTTTCTTTAATGCGGGAGACCAGAAAAGTGAAAGAAGAAAAGGGATCCAACACTTATTTGTTCGTTGGGTTTTGGAATTCGATTATTATATTAAGATACTATTTTAAGTTTCTATATATTTTTTTGTTTCGGATAAAATGTTTGCAGAGCGCAACCGAATCCAATATCATATTTTCTTGTTTTAGCCCAAACATTCATCAATCAGTTTGCTATCCAAACTTAATGAAACTCCCTTGTTTTAATATCAATATTTCATGTCCTTTTAATGTGTTTTTTTTCCTGGAATTAATACAACCAGAAGAAGAAAAACTCAGAAGAATAATTGGTATTCCAATTTGGTGATAATCTAATGAACTACTCCAAATAATAATTTCCTCCAATCTTGATTTTAGCCAATTTAAAAAAATTATTAATTTTAATAAAATAACAAAATTATAATAACACTCAAATATTATTAACTTGTATAAATATATTAACAAGTGGAGTTGAGGAAATAAAGGAGATTGAATTCGGAAACCTCTTCTATCATATAGTTGACTCCAACAAGCTAGTTGGTTAAAAGCTAGCAGATTTAGAATAAGGAGCAGATTGAATTCTTGTAGTCTTAGTATGAGAGTTTCACCCTCTTTAGGGCTCCTTGTGGGTATTATTGAAAATCCTCATAACTTCTTAACAATTGAATTGAGGTGTGTGGACTCTTCATCGTGATTTACCCCTTCACATTCTCATAGAATTGAGGTGTGTGGACTCTCGGAGGGAGAATTTCTCATTTTGATACAAGAAAGTACATTATCTACATTAGGATACTTCGGTAATACAGTAACTTTAGCATTTCTAACTGTTCTTTTTCTTTCTTTGAGGGAAAAAAAAGAAAATGATAGAGACAATTCTTGAAGTCGAGTAAAACAGGTTAAGAATTCATGTGCGTAGAAACCATAGTCAATCGAATTATTCATTTCCCATATTCTAAAACCCCCAAATCGCAATCTCTTAAACCCTAGAACCTCAACTACGAAAAATTATGGAGACATCTCTGAATCAACAGCAGGCGGTGTGTGGGAAGTGTAGACAATTAAAATTGTTAGCAAATGAGATCATGCCACGTGTAAATAACAAATTAAATAATTAATTATATTTCTATTTTATTAGTGGAATTTATTACAAAATAAATAGATATGTGATTAATATTTAATTTTATCGGCAAATAGGAGAATTACATGTGGCAACGACATCGGAGAGGAATAATCACTCAAATTGTGCCAAATGAGCCATAAAAGGCCCATAAGCTCAAGCCCATGGTTTGATGGCCTATAAGCCCAAGCTCAAGCCCAAACCCATAGTTTGGTGGCCCAGAGGCCCATTTGATGGCTCAAAATGCCCATAAGCCCAAGCTCATGGCTTGATGGCCCAAAAGGCTCATAAGCCCATAAGCACACTAGCCTACACCTATAAATAGGAGTGTTGGGGCTTCATTAGTGGGAGGAGGTGAAGTGAAGTGAGGAAGGTGAAGAGTCGAAGAGCTCAAGACACTCGAAGAATCCTTGGCGAAGTCTTCAAGAAGCTTCGAAGTCTTCTTCAACATTCAAGGCGTTCTTCGTGCAAATCACCACGTTCTTCGCCAAGATCATCTTCCAAATCAAATCAAAGATGGCGTTCAATTCGGAAATATGGTGAATACCCTCCGCATTGACGCTCAAACTTGAAGATCTTCAAACATTCTTCAACATATCAATCGAATCCGACGGTAGATCGAAAACAAGGCGAGGTCCTTCGGATCTACATCGTCAAGTCAAACTTTAAGTTGATGAGATCGAGGAACTACATCCCTCCAAACAACTCGAAGAACATCAAGATCATTCAAGAATTCAAGTCGAAGAGAAGAATCAGAGGATAGATAGAGATCAAATTCATCTCAAATTCATCAAATCCAAATTCAATTAATTTTGTATACCAATTTTGTGTTTATAAAATTTAAATACAAAAATTTGTGTTACAAATTTTGGCACGCCCGGTAGGAAATCTCTACCTCTCATCTCTACTCTTCATCAAAATCTTGAACGATGTTCATCCAACAACATGCAACTAAGGTCGCTTCAAAAGCTTCTTCAGAGAGCATTGGCGTCATCACGCGAAGCAAAGCCAAACAACTTCAAGAAGCTTCGAAGTCAGCCATCGTCAGGGGAAAAGAGCAACACATTGCCACTCCAAATGAAGAATGTGTTAGCTCTGAAGGAAGCTTCACATCCCTATCGAAAATTCTATCACAAGTTATCCACTTGAGGCGTCTATTATGATGACAAACACTTCCACCGTGGAAGAACAACTTGCAAATCCTACAAGGTTGGTCGAATCCTTGAGTGTACACATCCAAGAGCAAGATGCCAAGATTGCAAAGCTCAGGGGAGAGAAGACAGAGTCAAGCCACATCAATGATAAAGGAAGTGAACGTGACGATGATGAAGAAGAAGACGAAAGGAAAGAAACTCATGGAGAAAGAGAATCGTCTGGAAAATACATCCAAATCTTTTCTGATGGCTTCATCAAGGCAGACCAACTCAAATAATTCATTGAGGTGACCATGAAGAACAAATTTGATGGAAACTCCAAGTCATCCTTAATTTACTCTAAGCCGTATACCCAAAGGATCGACAACTTGAGAATGCCTCTTGGTTATCAACCACCTAAATTCCAACAATTTGACGGTAAAGGTAATCCAAGGCAACATGTAGCTCACTTCGTTGAAACATGCAACAACGCTGGAACATTTGGAGATCGTCTGGTCAAATAATTCGTTCGTTCACTCAAAGGAAATGCCTTCGACTGGTATACAGACTTGGAATCAAACTCACTTGATAGTTGGGAGCAGCTGGAGCACGAGTTCCTAATCGTTTTACTGAGACTAGAAGAACGATCGAGATGGTGGAGCTCACGAGTTCCGTCGGTTCAAAGAAAGCAGTGATCGACTACATCAACAGGTGGAGAAACCTATGCCTCAATTGCAAGGATCGGTTATCTGAATCATCTGCCATCGAAATGTGCATCCAAGGAATACATTGGGGCTTGCAATACATCCTGCGAGGAATTCAGCCCAAGACGTTCGAAGAATTGGCCACCAGAGCTCATGATATGGAGCTAAGTATGGCAGCGAGCGGATTCAAAGGGCCTCCAATCCAAGAACCTCACAGGTTTAAAGAGAGACAATAATTTAGAAAGGAAACCAAGTCCTTTAACAATGCTCCGAAAGAAGAGTCAATGGTGACGAAAGCAACTCCTGTCAAGTTCCTAAGAAATGATGACAACAAAAGCGACAAGCAGACTTTTCCTCAAGACATAGGGCAAAGAAGGTTGGCATTTAAAGAAATGTAGCAAAAACAATATCCTTTCTTAGACTCCGACGTCTCTGGGATCTTTGATAACCTACTCAAAGAAGGACTCATCGAGCTACCCGAAATGAAACGACCAAATGAGGAAGGGCGAACTGATGATCCAAGATATTGCAAATACCATCGATTGATCGGGCATCCCATACATGATTGCTTCATATTCAAAGAAAATATCATGAAGCTAGCTCGAGAAGGGAAGATATCACTTGAAGAAGACAATCTTTGCGACAAATGTTGTCATTACGAATCGACGACATCTTGGAAGGTATTGGGCGTTATGCGATGACGAGACCAAGTAAGAGATCAATTCAAGTCAAATGTGATCGATGATGAAGGTGTCTTGGCAATCACATTCTCCAACGAGGATTTACAGCTTGGGTCTGAGACTCATAATAGGCCGTTGTTCGTGAGTTGCTTCACCCACGAGCAAAAAGTCAATAGGATTCTCATCGATGGAGGATCATTAGTCAACATCTTGCCATTAATAACGTTGAAGCAACTGGAAATTCCAGTAGATGACTTATCTAGCAGTCAGTTGATGATTCAAGGATTCAACCACAAAGGATAAAGGGCCCTTGGCGCCATCAGGTTGAACTTGCTAATGGAAGACATGAGTTCAACTGCATTGCTTCACGTAATTGATGCCAAGACATCCTACAATATGCTTCTTGGTCGGCCGTGGATGCATGAAAATGGTGTAATCCCTTCTACATTGCATCAATGCCTCAAGTATCATCAAGACGGCGTCGTAAGAATAGTAGTCGGCGATCAAAAGCCTTTTACAGAAGCTGAGTCATATTTTGCTGATGCCAAATTCTACATGACAAAGACAACAAAAGAAGTAGAAATTGAGCATGATAAAGAACTTGAAGTCGTTCCGATTGTCAAGAACAAAACATCTCTCTCTAAGATGGATTCATTCGAGGGACTGACGATGCCCCTGACCAAGATCGATGCTAAAAGACCAACTCCTCCACCTCTTGAAGGGTTTGTTCGACCAAAACAAAGTAATGTTACTGAACATGGAGAATCTTCGGACAACGAACTCACGAAGCATTTTGGTCCAAAAGCATATAAGCTCCTCGTCAATGCTGGATACAATCCTCAAGAAAGTTCTACGCTGAAACCTCACTTGAAGAAGAAAGATGATGTGGTCCAGAATACCAAAGTGGGTTTGAGATTTGTGCCAAAAGCGCCCATTCGAATCACCATCAAAAGGGCGGCTTCATCTCACTACACCTCTACCAGTGTATGCAAGTCAACCTTGGACAACGATTTGGAGGTTGGGGCAACAACTCAAAATTTGTTGAAGTACCATTATCCTTGAAGTGTAGCAGAGAAAGCTTATACATATGTACATAGATCAAAATAAAAACACAAAAAAATGAAGAAAACCAAAAGTAAAAAAAAATGAAAGCAATAAAATCAACAAAAAAGAAGCAAGGATGCTCCATGACGCACGAGCTAAACTGCTTGTTAACTCCAAGAAAATCAACAAAAAAGAAGCAAGAATGCTCCATGACGCACGAGCCTAAACTGCTTGTTAACTCCAAGAAAATCAACAAAAAAGAAGCAAGAAAGCTCAACACGAGCCTAAACTGCTTGTTAACTCCAAGAAAATCAACAAAAAAGAAGCAAGAAAGCTCAACACGAGCCTAAACTGCATGTCACGCCAAATACAAAATCAACAAAAAAGAGCAAGACAGCTCCATGACGCACGAGCCTAAACTGCATGTCACTATGAAGAAAAACAAACAAACATCAAGATAGCTCCATGAAGCACGAGCCTAAACTGCATGTCACGCCAAAAAAAAATCAACAAAAAAGAGTAAGACAGCTCTATGATGCACGAGCCTAAACTGCACGTCACTATGAAGAAAATCAAACAAAAAATCAAGACAGCTGCGTTACGCACGAGCATAAACTGCATGTTACTCCTGGCCCGTATGAGTATAAACTGTGCACGGCACTCCCCTAAAACACAAGTTGATCTTTTGAACTACGTTTTGACTTGATCCCTTTCAAAAGGGTACGTGGGAAACTTAGATATCTTCTAAGTTCAATCATATTATGTGTTTTGTCCTTCAAGTTGGGTGATCAAAATTCAACCTCAGACTATTAAAGTAAAATGATACACACTTTTGGAAGAGACAGTAAAGTGAAAATTGTAAAGAAGCAAAACAATCATGGGGCAACAGCCAGAGATGATGGATTATTCATTACTTCATTGTCAACACATTTTAAGAATGACCTCAACTTCTAAGTCTGATTCTACGCTTTGAAGATAATTGCCTGTTAACTCTAGTTCATTGTTGTCCAACCTTGCTTTGAAGATGGCCTCAGCTTGATAATCCCAACAACATATCATTGACCTCGATTTGGAGATGACGCCAGCTTGATGAATCCAACCTGCTTTCGGTTGAGAATACAACTTCTAGCTTCCTTTCCGTCGATGATACATAGTTTCTATTTTCATCTTCGCGGACGCTTCACAGCTTCTAGCTTCTCCTCCGCCGATGGTATACAGCTTTTAGCTTCCTCTTCATGGATGCTACACAGCTTCTAGCTTCCTCTTCGTGGATGGTATACAGCTTCTAGCTTCCTCTTCATGGATGTTGCACAACTTCTAGCTTCTCCTCCGCCAATGGTGCACAACTTCTGGCGTCCTCTTCGCGGATGTTACACAGCTTCTAGCTTCTCCTCCGTCGATGGTACACAGCTTCTAGTTTTCCTTCACGAATGCTACTTTTAGCTCGCTGAGGACGTGATGCCGAATACTATGCAAGTCATCGTCTGGGTCTTTCTTTCGGAATGGAAAAGACCGCCAATGCCGCTGCTGCGTCTTCCATCGAATATGATATCGTCTCCATTGCCGCATCGTCGCATATGCCAAGAAAGAAAAGCCATTATTCTTGCAGAAAAATGAGGACGACGTCTGTGACAAATGCGAAGCGAGAATAAAAAACTCAAAGTCTTGGAGTTAATCAAATATGAAGTCTTCAGTTGATCGATTCTTAAGCAAAGAGGCTCCGAGTTGAATTATGAAAATGTATGTACTAAAAAAAAGAGAGTCAAGATAATTTATTACACTCAAGTCATCAAAAAAAAAAAACTGTAAGTGGATTACTAAAAAATTGCAGCCCAATTCTCCCTTAGCCCACACTTGAAAAAAAAAAATCCCAACAAGAAGAGGGCCCAATTGCTGAATTTCTTTTCCATAACCATCGGCCCATTTCTTTTAAAAAAAAAGGCAGCCCACATTTAAAAAAATGGGAGCAAGAGCTCAAACACCTAATCTCTCACTATTAGTTTACATGCATGCAAGCGTCTGTTAGCTTTGTTAGGATTCTGCAAATCTTATTGTTATTGTTTGTTAGGCGGTTAGGAGGTTATAGAGCTTACATTACCTGACTTGTTACTATCTTTATAAGTTACATGCTCAACAATGTAATCTCTATATAAGGAGATCATTCGAATAATAATCTGAAGTTTTTCCTTCTATGTTTCTATTCTCTCTTTCGTACATCTCATTCTTATATTTTAGCATGGTATCGAGCATAGGTCTCTCTAAACTGATTCATCCCTTTCTTCTTCGCTGCTCATCAATGGCTGCCACAACTTATCCAAATCTCCCATCCATTCACCCCATAAGCACGAAACTTGACCGCTCAAATTATATGTTCTGGAAAACACAGGTTTTTGCCACAGCTAGAGCATACGGCTTTGAAGATGTGCTTCTGCCAAACACAACTCCAGTGCAGTTCATAGACGAAATCACTCCAAATCCAGAATACTCGATATGGCTGCGTCGTGATCAGTTCATATTCAGTTGGATCCTTGCAGCTATATCCCCGTCGATGATCGGCTATGTTGGGAGATGTACAACACGCTCAACTATGGAGCACCTTTGAAAATCTGTTTCAATCACAGTCAAAGGCTAGGTCTGCTCAGTTGCGTCTTCAACTCCAAACGATGAAAAATGGAGATCTCTCCATTGATGACTATATTCTTAAGTTTCGAGGAATTTCAGATCAACTATATAGCATTGGTCAAAAAATAACTGAATCTGATCTTGTCACCTTTGTTCTTGGTGGTTTAGGATCTGAGTTTGAAACCATATGCGTCTTCCTCCAATCCAAGAGTGAGGATTTATCTCTGGACGAGGTGCAATACGCTCTCCAAACTCATGAGATCAGACTTCTCAATCAGGCAACTTTCAATGGAAATGCCTTGAATGTTTTTACTCAGCAACCTCCACCACAAGCGAATGCAACTTACAACAGTTATTCCAACACTCGAGGAAATGGAAGATCTTGTTTTCGAGGCTCAAGCAATCGCGGCAGAGGTAGCAACAGGTATCAAAACAGTAACAGTGGTAAGATAATCTGTCAAATTTGTGGCAAGACAAATCATATTGCCATAAAATGTTTCAAAAGGTTCGATGTTAGTTTTACTGGTTTAGATGCATCTGCCTCTACCTTTTCTTCTCCAGCCCAAGCTCACTATATCAACACTAATCAAAATACCACACAGTCAGTTCAATCCTCTCACTCAAAACCTATACTATCACAACAGTCATTCACCCACCCACCTGTCACCAACTACAGTTCCTATCCTACATCTCACCCTCAGGATGACTCTGAATGGTATCTGGACTCGGGAGCCTCGGCTCATGTCACAGCCGACATGACAAATCTACAAGCTCATACTCCCTATCATGGACAAGAATCTCTTGTTGTACGTAATGGCTCAACTCTACCTATTACTCACATTGGATCAGCTGCACTAAGAGGTTCTTCATCCACACCTTTAGTCTTAAGCAACATTCTTTTTGTTCCACATATCACTAAGAGTCTTCTCAGTATTTCTAAATTCACAGCAGATAATAATGTTTTTTTGGAATTTCATTCTTCCTCTTGTTATGTCAAGGACAAAACAACAAACAACATTCTGCTGGAGGGAGTTCTTAAGGACGGCCTCTATCATCTTACCTTGTCAAAACAGCAACCTCTCCCTTCACAAGTCTGCTACAAAGCCACTACATCAGCAACTGATCATCTACCTTCCAGCAACACACATTCCAGCTTCCAGCTATGGCACAATAGACTAGGACATCCTTGTATCCAAGTGCTAAAAACAGCTCTCAAAAGTCAGAATCTTCTTCTGAATTGTACCCAAAGAAATTTCTGTAATGCTTGTGCTATGGGAAAAATGTATTCCTTACATTTTCCCACTGTATCTGTCAAGACCATAGCTCCTTTTCAACTCATACATACTGATCTTTGGGGTCCAAGTTCGACTCCCTCTATAGATGGTTTCAAGTATTACATTCACTTTCTTGATGACTACACTCGTTTCACATGGATATTTCCTTTACAAACCAAAGCCGAAGTGTACAATGTTTTTGTCAATTTCAACTCATATGTTGAACGACAATTTCAAACCAAAATTCTCAGCCTTCAATCCGATTGGGGGGTGAATATAGAAGCTTAAAACCCTTACTTGACAAATTAGGTATCGTTTTTCGGCATCCTTGTCCTCACACCCATCAGCAAAATGGGCGGGCCGAACGCAAACACCAACACATAACAGAAATTGGCCTCACTTTACTTGCATCAGCTCATCTACCCTTCAAATTCTGGTGGGACGCCTTCTCAACAGCAGTGTACCTCATAAATCGTCTACCCTCTCATACCTTGAATAATGTCTCTCCATTCCAGTGCTTATATAACCGGCTTCCTGACTACTCTATGCTGCGTACTTTTGGTTGCAGCTGCTTCCCATTCCTTCGCCCCTACAATAACTCAAAGCTGAAATTTAGGTCTGAAAGGTGTGTGTTTCTAGGTTACAGTTCGTCTCATAAGGGATATCGCTGCAGTCATCCGTCAGGTCGTATCTATATAGCACGCACTGTTCTTTTCAATGAGCATGAATTCCCTTACTCCTCGCTACCAGAAACCTCAATCTCACATGAATCTACTTGTCCAGATCACTCTCCTCCCCTTGTTATTCCACCACCACTGCTACCTAATCCTCTACCTCCGTATACTCCAACAGCCACATCTCCTAACTCCTCCAACATATCTTCTCGTTCTGCACTTCCACATTTCTCCCAAGTTATGGCCTCCAATTCAGATTCTCAAATCAACTCACATCAGCATACACTACCGTCTACCTCTTCTTCCTCAGCATCCTTACCATCCACATCATCTTCCCAATCTCAACCAGTAAATCAGCATCATATGAAAACAAGAGCCAAAAGTGGCATTTTTAAACCGAAAATTTTTCTTGCTCACACTGACAATGCAGGTTTTACCACTCTTACTGTTCTTGAGCCTGCTACTGCCGCGGAGGCATTGGCTCAACCACAGTGGCAAAAGGCCATGGAAGAGGAGTTCAAGGCCATCATTCTCAAATCTACTTGGGAGCTTGTTCCCTATTCCGATGATATGAATCTTATTCAGTGTAAGTGGGTATTTCGGATCAAAACTACTGCTGATGGTTCTTTGGATCGACTCAAAGCACGGCTTGTGGCTAAGGGCTTTCAACAACGAGCCGGTATAGACTTCTTGGATACTTTCAGTCCGGTAGTTAAACCCGTTTCGGTGAGGCTTGTGTTTTCTCTTGCTGCAACTTTTCAATGGGAGATCCAACATATTGATATAAACAACGCCTTCCTCAATGGCGACCTTGAAAATCCTGTGTTCATGGAGCAGCCGGAAGGTTTCGTGGATCCTCTGCGTCCAAATCATGTCTGCAAATTAAAGAAATCTCTCTATGGGCTCAAGCAAGCCCCTAGAGCCTGGTATGACAAACTGAAACATCATCTTCTACAGTATGGCTTCAAATATTCTACTTCGGATCATTCATTTTTTTCATGAGGAA
This sequence comes from Salvia rosmarinus, assembly GCA_036937905.1. NCBI lineage: Eukaryota > Viridiplantae > Streptophyta > Magnoliopsida > Lamiales > Lamiaceae > Salvia > Salvia rosmarinus. The sequence goes on from JAODLM010000801.1 coordinate 92,186, forward strand.
AAACAGTAAATTGCTCCTTGTCCTTGTCTATGTCGATGACATACTTCTCACAGGAGAAGACTCATCTCTTGTGAACCAACTCATCCATAATCTTTCCACCGAATTTGCTCTCAAAAGTCTTGGTCCAGTGAGTTTTTTCTTAGGTATTCAGGTCACCAAATCACAGTCACACACTTATTTTCTCAATCAATCCAAATACATTAATAGCCTTCTTCTCAAAACCAACCTTATTGACTGCAAGCCTAAGCCATCACCTTATGATTTAGGTACCAAACTTCATTCGAATGATAGTGCTCTCCTCCAAAACCCTACCCTTTTCCGAAGCACTATCGGTGCTCTTCAATATCTTACCATTTCTCGCCCCGATATATCCTACATTGTTAACAAACTCAGCCAATTCCTTCATAGTCCTACTGAACTCCAGTGGCAAGCCTGCAGACGTGTTCTTCGCTACCTTAAAGGTACCATATCTTTTCAGCTTGCCTTTCACCCTTCGCAATTCATGCATCTCACGGCCTTTTCTGACGCGGACTGGGCTGGGTCATTGGATGACCGAAAGTCTACTGGTGGATTCTGCGTGTTCCTTGGTCCCAACCTTCTCTCTTGGAGCTCTAAGAAACAAAGTGTAGTTTCTCGAAGCTCCACTGAGTCCGAGTATCGCGCCTTGGCAGATTCAGCAGTGGAAATCATGTGGATCAAGCCTTTGCTCCATGAGATCGGTTTAGTATCCCTCACAAACCGGTTATTTGGTGTGATAATAAGAGTGCAGCGGCGATTGCATCCAATCCTGTACATCACGCAAGAACCAAACATATCGAAATTGATACTCATTTTGTCCGCGACAAAGTTTTGAAAAATGAGCTAGATGTTCGATATGTGTCTTCTGTTGATCAAATTGCAGATATATTCACCAAGCCTGTATCCACAGTTCGTCTCACTACTTTGCTTGATAAATTCCCAGTGGAGAAAGGATAGTCAGTGTTGACGTAGGGGTTGTATTAGTTTACATGCATGCAAGCGTCTGTTAGCTTTGTTAGGATTCTGTAAATCTTATTGTTATTGTTTGTTAGGCGGTTAGGAGGTTACAGAGCTTCTGTTACACAGCTTGTTACTATCTTTGTAAGTTACATGCTCAACAATGTAATCTCTATATAAGGAGATCATTCAGAATAATAATACAAGTTTTTCCTTCTATGTTTCTATTCTCTCTTTCGTACATCTCATTCTTATATTTTAGCACTCACAATCCTACTCTACGACCATATCTCTCTCCCAGCCCACAAAATGAAACTCTAAAGGCCCAAGCCCATCTCTATCTCTAAACACACGGACATATACATGCTCAATCCCATCCCTTCTCCAGCTCTCTCATTGCTCAAACACACACACATAAACACACACAGAGACGCGTGCACAAAAAAACACCTAGCCTCTCTCTCCAAGAACATGCCACACACATACACAGAAGCTCATCCCTTCTTCATTCCTCTCTACACGACACACACACACACACACACCGTGCACAACACCTCACACACAACACCGACCTCTCTCTCTCACAGTGCCGCGCCAGCCACCGCCGTGGTCCTCCATTTCTCTCGTCACTTTCACAGACGCACACCTCCATCTTCCTCGGTGAAATCGCCATCGCCGAGCAAGACCCGGCAGTCATACCATGAACACCATCTCCATTCCCTGTCTCCCTTAGCTTGGATCTCTTCATGTCTCAGTCAGCGAACGACCATCGCGGCACATGCAGCGCCAGGATCGTCGTCGCCCGCAGCAGCAGATCCATCGTCCCCCCCGCGCCGCCTCCACTTCAGTCGCCTCACGACAGCCTCTAGCTCGTGCAGCCTCTGTCCACCATGGCTGTTGCACGCATCAAGGCCACTTCTCCTCTTCACTCCGGCTATGTCGCACCGCCATCGTCGTTAGATCCAGCCATGACGTCGCTGCCGCTGTCTTCCTCCATCATTGACGCCTGCATCGCCGCCATGACGCCTCCACCCTCGACACCACGGTCTCGGCGCAGCACCAGTAGCAGATCCATCTTTCCCGTCGCGTCACGCCGTCTCCACGGAACAGCCTCTGGCTCGCCATCTTCCTCTCACGCCAATGATGCAGCCTCTTCTGGCTTGACTTCGTCTTCACTCGGCTGCTGCTTCGAGGTCGCTCTACCATACACACGCTTGGTCGCACCGTCATCTCTGTCGACCTCTGCCTCTTCTAGCTCGACGTTGTCTTCGCCCGGCCGCATCGAGCTCGCGTCGTTGTCTTCATCCTCGGCTTCCAGCTGGCTCAGCGCCGTAGTCATCTCAGCCCTTAGCTTGCGCCAACATCTTCGTTCAACTGCTTCGTGCTCATCTCACCGTCGTCGTCATCCGCGCGCCGTCAAGCCTCTTCACTGTCTCATTCAACCATCGTCGAAGGGCAGCTTATAACTTGCGCCAACATCTTCGACCAGCTGCTCCAAGCTCGCTCCTTGCCGTCAAAATCTGCTACTGCTACCACTTAAGCAACGAATGACAAAGAGGAATGAGGTATAAAGGATAACCGAAATGGGCATACAGCTATGTACAAGTGTATCCCTATTTATAGGGGCAAGGCGTCAAAACCCTAAAAAAACAAAAAAAACAACTTGGCGAGAAAGTTAAAATAAATGGTGAGGCTGCTCCAACCACCTCTATTTTTGCAGACGGAAATCGGCTGAGCTGCAGCACCAAACAAAGTGCATTAAATAAAGTAAAGGACATCTTTGTTACAGAGAGATAGGGAGCTTTTTCTTGAGCCTCAACAAACTCCTGGACCCCAAAACACCTTGCAATTAATGCTTGCGGTTATGCTCCCTGTGGAGACACATGTACGTGACAAAAAAAAAGCTTCACAGTAGTAGCTAGGGGATGTGGTTGGCAGCATTTTGTTGTATTCATCAATATCTACTTGATTGGTATGCTTATTGAGGGCTGCGAAAAAAATGGAGTTCAACAAATAATTGGATAATTGGGCTAACAAAAAAAAAGTAGTTATGTAAGCCGAAATGTTGTTGGGATAAATATGGGCTTCTTTGTGGGCCAAATTGTTGTTGGGAAATTTGAGTTGCAAAAATGGCCTGATCGACAATCGTTGCAATTATTGGTTTTTTAAATTGTGGGTTTTATTGGGATTACCAAATAATATCAATTACAGAGACCCAATTTTAGAGCCAAAATGTGAAGTCCAAATTCAAATCAAAATCGAAGAACTCCTTGAAACGAGTATAAACTTTCTAATAATTTCAAATTGAAGGACTCCTAAATATGAGTATAAACTGTTTACAAATTCAAATTCAAGTTCAAGAACTCCTTGAAACGAGTATAAACTTTCTAAATTCAAATTCAAGAACTCCTAAATATGAGTATAAACTGTTTACAAATTCAAAATCAAATTCAAGAACTCCTAAATATGAGTATAAACAGTTTACAAATTCAAAATCAAATTCAAGAACTCCTTAATACGAGTATAAACTGTTTACAAATTCAAATCCAAGACGAAGAACTCCTTAATACGAGTATAAACTGTTTACAAATTCAAATTCAAGTTCAAGAACTCCTAAATATAAGTATAAACAATTTACAAATTCAAAATAAATTCAATAACTCCTTAATACGAGTATAAACTGTTTACAAATTCAAATCCAAGCCGAAGAACTCCTAAATACGAGTATAAACTGTTTACAAATTCAAGATCAAGTTCAAAGTCAAGAACTAATCGACAAGAGTTTAAACTATCTAAGTGGATTTCGAGACTCGTCCATGAAAAAGTCTCGATGGGGCAATTTGTAGACAATTAAAATTGTTAGCAAATGAGATCATGCCACGTGTAAATTACAAATTAAATAATTACTTATATTTCTATTTTATTAGTGGAATTTATTCCAAAATAAATAGATATGTGATTAAATTTAATTTTATCGGTAAATAGGAGAATGACATATGGCAACGACATCGGAGAGGAATAATCACTCAAATTGTACTAAATGAGCCATAAAAGGCCCATAAGCTCAAGCCCAAACCCATGGTTTGGTAGCCCAGAGGCCCATTTGATGGCTCAAAATGCCCATAAGCCCAAGCTCATGGCTTGATGGCCCAAAAGGCTCATAAGCCCATAAGTCCACTAGCCTACACCTATAAATAGGAGTGTTGGGGCTTCATTAGTGGGAGGAGGTGAAGTGAAGTGAAGAAGGTGAAGAATCGAAGAGCTCAAGACACTCGAAGAATCCTCGGGGAAGTCTTCAAGAAGCTTCGAAGTCTTCTTCAACATTCAAGGCGTTCTTTGTGCAAATCACCACGTTCTTCGCCAAGATCATCCTCCAAATCAAATCAAAGATGACGTTCAATTCGGAAATATGGTGAATACCCTCCGCATTGACGCTCAAATCTTCAAACGTTCTTCAACATATTAACCCAAATCCGACAGTCGTTTTGAAAACAAGGCCAAAGTCCTTTAGATCAACATCGTCAAGTCCAAACTTCAAGTTCAAGGAGATCAAGGAACTACATCCCCTCCAAACAACTCGAAGAACATCAAGATCGTTCAAGAATTCAAGTCGAAGAGAAGAATCAGAGGATAGATAGAGATCGAACTCATCTCAAATTTATCAAATCCAAATTCAATTGATTTTGTATACCAATTTTGTATTTATAAAATTTAAATACAAAAATTTGTGTTACAAAAGGAATCAATCGATATGCTCAATCGCCTTGCGATCAAGAAAAATGTCTTTCGCTCCTTCAAGCCCTGCGAAAATGCGTCAGTGATATGGTAAATAGCAAATATTCTGAAGAAGAATGCTATTTCTGCAGCCACGAAACGAATGTCAAACTTGTCAAGTTCCTTGTATATTTTGAGATTATGTCAGGACTCAATCTTGTTTCTATGATTAGTTTATGGTATTTAGTTAATATTCTGAAGAATGATTGCTATATTATGATATCTAATTGGGAATTTGTAGCCGGAGTCATGGTAAGTGATATTTTCTGGTTGCTCAAAATGGAAAGTAGTGGTGGAACTATAATTAGCGCCTATACTAACTGTTTACTGCCTGAGCTAGTATTATCTGTAAACTTGATGGCGTGAATTTTATAAGGTTCTAGTCTTCTAGACTGGTGGAGTAAACAAAATGCAAGCTACGTGAAATCAGTTACACGTTAGTTTTGTTGGAAATCGTGTATATATATATATATGGTCAAGTTTCTAGGAAGCTACTTTGACCAAGATTTTGAGCGACGTTGTTTTAATCAAAAGTGTACTCTTAATTGACTCATAATCGAATGAGGTGTTGTAATAGTGAAAGTTAACCCTAGTCGTCTCTCAAGGAAAACATAACAGGGCTATTGTTCGTGTCGTACACAGAAAGCAATTAATAAACATTCTAATACCAACATGGGTTTTGAAACAAACGAGAATTAAAATGCTGAAAGGAAATATAAATAACAGGAAACAATCTAACTAGGGGTTGTCAAACCCTAGTGGAGAACCTAAGTAATCACGAAGCAGGAAGCTAAAGCGAAGAACAAACTAACTAGATCATCAAACATAAAACAATAAAATTCGACGAAGAACGATTCAACATATAACTAACATCCAATATCAAAAGTGTAATTCAAACAAACCATAATCATAAAACAAAGTACGTAAATTGATCGAATGAAGTTCAACATTGATATAAAATATCCAAAATCAACAATGGAATTGAATCTAACAATAATCTCAAAACAACTCGTAAATGATCCAAAGGAATGCAACAAGAACTACAAAACTAAATGTAATAATCGAAAAGATAAAAACAGGAATCAAATACTCTTAAAATGATGCTCAATCTCTCTCGTCGTCGCTTGTCGAAGAATGGAACAACGGTTGCGCAAAAATCCGAACGCTGATAAAAATGACCTAGCGCGTATATATATATTAAATGAGAGTGAGCGCCGGTTGCAATGTGAGCGCAGGTTGAGCGGAGAGTTATGACATGAAGGTGAGCGCCGGTTGGGAAAACGTTCTGTATTGAACATGAGCGTCGGTTCGAGGTAAGCGAGCGCGGCGAGTAGCTTCTGTTCCCAAATTGAACGCCAGCTTAGACCGAGCGCCGCCGTAAAATGCACCGACTCGTAAACGAACGCGGTTTAGAGTGAACGCCGATCGAAGATGTCATCACATAAACGAACGTCGGCTGAAGGCGAGCGGGCGTTCGCTTGAATGCACGAGGAAGATTGGCGAGCGGGCGCTCGAGCACAGCGCCAGCTGGGAGGACGTTCTGAATTGAGAGGAACGTCGGCTTGGTTGTGCTTGTTGGATCGCCCAAATACGGACGCCGAGGAGTGAACGGTGGAGCACAACAGCGCCGGGTTCTTGATCGCTCACTTTTATAACACTAAAAAGTGTAAGTATATAGGTAAGACGCAGTATCGTATCTCTGAGGATTGTAATCTGAAAACACGTAAGCTAGCTCAACGATAATTTATTATTATTCAAGCACGATTTGGGTTTGAAGGCTTTGGGGCTTCGGAAATTAATCCAAAGCAGAGGTAACAAAGTAAAATAAAAGAAAGCAATAAATATCAAAGATGATAAACAGATAAAAAGACTAACCCTAGGGATGCATAAATCCTACCCACAATGTATGTTTATCCTGCTTCCTATTAGCCAATTTTAATCCGCATAAGATGGAAGATCACATATATAACCAACAACTTGCCATTCACGACAATTGCGGCGAAGAGATTACGAGTTTTCCCTACCATTCTAGGTGAAAACAAGTAACTCCAAAAGGATCACTAAGAATATGCTTCCTACGAATATCCTATCTCGCCACGACTCAAGGTTTATTCAGATCATGCATTCAAGATCGATTGACAATTAATACGATTACGCTATTAATCGGCAACTAGATATGCATCAAGATTGATCGAAATTAATACATATAAATAAGCACCAAGAATTATGAATCAATGCCGGAAGGTAAATAGCGATAACATGAATCACAACATATAGGATCGAATCATGCAAACCCACAGATTAGAACGGAAAATTACCTAGACATAATAAACGGAATAAAAATACGAATAAATCATAAAACGGAAATTAAATGCATAAAACCCGGATAATAGCGTTGATGAACAATGGTTGGTCTTCAATCCAATCCTGCTTAAAACGGAAAACAACGGAAAACGATCGGACAAAATATTCGAATCGATAACAACGAAGAACTAAACTAGAACAATGGAAAACGAATGCTAGAATGTAAACTAAAGCTAAACAAAGAATGAAAACTGAGGAAAAACTGAAATAAAACTGTTCTGGGCGTGTCTGGGTCCAAGGAGGCGCAAGGGAGGCTCGCTTATTTATAGATAAGGGTGGAAACCCTAATTTGCGCACCTGCCGCTACGTCTCGCGACCGCTCCTCGCGGTCGCTAGCTCGACCATGAGGCATCTCCCGCGGCTCTCTTCACTCGCGGTCGCCTTGCGTCAGGTTTCCTCATGCGGCTAAGCTAGCGGTCACTAGCCATGGCCGCGAGAAATAGCATGCGATGACTTCTCGGCCGGGGCTTGCTCGCACGAGGTCGTGGTCGCGCTCGATCTTGGCGTTCATTGGCTAGCCTAGCGACCGCTAGGCTGGTCGCTAGAAACTGGCAGATGTGCATTTTGGCTCGTGCTTCGTTCCTTGCTTCGATTTTAAACATATAGACCTACACAACACCAAAAGAACACCCAAGAGCAGTATCTTCTAGAAATAGATAAAAACATTAAGAACCGATACGTAAACGCACATTAAATGATCTAAACTCATCTTTAAATATCAACAATAAACGTGTAAAATGCGCGTTTATCAAACCCCCTAAACTTAAATCATTGTTTGTCCTCAAACAAAACCAAAACAGAAAGACACAACGAAAAGATCAACGAGCGTAGCAAAGATGATAACCATTATAAGCCTCAGAAACATATTAACGCTCAAAAACATTAGCGCACATGACGACGTTAGTCAACTCAACACAAACAACAATTGAAGGCGAAAACTCATTTAATTCAACCCTCACAGCGGCATGTGTGTAAAATATAGATGATACAACTCATTTAATTCAACCCTCACAACGGCATGTGTGTAAAATATAGATGATACACTCAAACTCATAAAGAAATTAAGGACGTGTATACACTCACAGATCAATGCAATGCAACATCTTACCATAGGCTTGCCATTTCTCTAATATCTCCACCGCGTCAAATGTGTTCAAATAAGGATCAAAAAGGTCTTTTCATAGGTTATATTGTAGGCACATTGGTTAAGGTAGGATAATATATGGCTAAGTGACTCGATAGAATTCCAAGCACCCCCATTTATACTTTTCGACACATATGGACTTTGTCCATTTTCCTCTTCTTTTCCAACGTGCTAAATCGACGTTTTATCCCTCATAAGGTACCTATACTTTGATTAACGACCCTTTATGCTCAAAACACATAGTAAACTTATCATTGCTTTTTCTTTTCTTTTCTAGAGCTTATAGGGTTTCTCATTCACAACAAAGGTACTATTCTTCACCACGTATGTATTTCTAAAAGTAATTTTTCTCGTCATAACTACATCAAAATTTCAACCCTTTTGATTCTCATATCCATCCTCACCTCCTATCATCCGTTAATCGAAAGAAAAGTCTAATAAAGGCTCAAAGAATGCGACAAATGGTATATATCATCGGGTTAGTGTTTGGGTAAATGTGTGGTTAACAAAGATGGCCTTTATCCTTTCCAAATTCAAACACATATTAGCCTCGATACGTAAGAACGGCAAGTTCTAGAAGATAATCACATGCATGATATCACACAATTAAAAGAAATCAGATCAAGATATTTATACAAAGGAAGCTCAAGTCTCACGGGTTAAGCAAATGGTGAAAACAACAAGTTTAAGCAATCTCAAGTCTTTCATGCGTAATTTCTAACATATCATGTGCACTATCATTAAATTTCACAAAAAATTCTATCTTCATTGGCCACATGGATTAAAACACTTCACTTAACTCGTTGATCGATGCACACAACACGTAAAAGAAAGACAAAAACACGACAAAAAGCAACACAAACGAAAAACAAAACAAAACACAAAACAAATAAAGAAAACGCTGGGTTACCTCCCAACAAGTGCTAATTTAACGCCTTTAGCTAGACCATCACTAACCTTTCTCAATCCGTGTTTTGGTGGCAATGTAAATCCTTCCCAATTTGTGGATCCTCCTATACTTAGCATTCACGGATGACCACCACCGACCATGGAAAGGGCCACCCCAAACTTGAACGATACACCGGAGTTCCATGCCGAGTCCACTTCTTCCTTCTCGCAGCTTCCTCGATTGGGCGAGCACCTCTAAGCGCGACATGTGCAAAGAAGCAGCCGTGATCGAGTAGCAATCTTCCTTTTCACCGCCGTGTTGCTTGATGGCGTCATATATGGAAATCTTGAGCTCCTCATCGTTAACACGAAACGTGAGATTACCTTCCCGCACATCAATCAAAGCATGACCAGCTAGAAAAGGTCTCGCCAGATTAGTGGTTGTTGTTTGAATTCGGAATATCTAAAATCACAAAATCGGCAGAAAAACAAAGTCCCGAATTCTTACCAACACATCTTCGACGATACCTTTAGATATGTGATCGACCATCGCACCATCATCGCGAGATCTTCCGGCTTCATCTTTCCTAGGTGCAGCGGTTGAATACGCTCAAAGGCATCGATTGATGCTCGCTCCCAAGTCGCACAACACATTTGGAAAAGTATGCTCGGCGATCTCGCATTCTAACGTAAAACTTCCGGATCCTTCGCTTTGAGGCGCTTCTTCGCAAGACGGCATCGCATTCTTGGATAGGGTAATTTTTTAAATTTCCCAATTTCTTCTTGCTTGTAAGGCTGCCTTTTAAAAATTTCACATATCCGGCATGTTTCGCAGTGCTCAAAGAGAGGCAAATTGATTTCAACTTTTGAAAAATCTTTTGAACGAGCAAACCTCGTCATATTTCGATTTGGCTAGTCGACTTAAACGGGACCGGAGGGTGTACGTGGAAGATTTGCTTCGGGTGCTCGCGGTCGACTCGCGATCACCGGGTCGTCGCGAGGGATCCGCTCTGTACCGCAATCCTTCTTCACGTGCGAGCTTGCGGCGCGAGTTCGCTACCGACTCTTCATCGAATACTTCGCGGTCGCGCCGGGCGCTGGTCGCCGCGAACAAACCGGGTGCGCAAAACCGATGGCTCGTGGTCGGGTGCGCGGCGTGTGCTCTGGTCGCGAGCTTCGGGGAAAACTCGACTCTCGCGATCGGGCTCGCGGTCGCGAGCTCGGTCGCGAAGTTCTCGCTCCGCTTACTTTCTTGTCCGTATGGCTTAGGTAAGCTTGTCCACCTCGTCCGGATGGCGGTTAATCGATTTTCGGGTTCACCAGACACTCGAAAATTGGCCCGCTTTTGTAGTGCATTCAATTGTACGGCTACTTGACCAACTGATTTTCCAATATCTTTACGTGTTTCCCATAGCCATCACAATGACTCCGGATGAGTTATTTTCGCCCGGTACGCTTATAAATGCACTCGTTGAGTCGCCATCCGTTGCACCAAATCTTCTAAACTTCGCTTCTTCCTCTTCGATCATACCATTCTCGCACCGTGAAGCCTTGGAGGTTTTGGAAGGGGTTGGCATACGAGAAATTTGATGATTTCATTATTCGGATGGTATGCCGGATTGTCCCTGTGACGGTTCTTTTGATTGATGAAATTGACGCCCTCCGTCTCGATCGACTCTTCAAGAGGGTGATTTGCTTCATTAGTTCTTCATATCTCGAGTCAACCTCGACGGTCACGCCTTTAACCATCGCGCCCTCTCCGTCGGCCATTGATAGGCGCTTGGCCATCTCCTCTAAATGTGGCTCGCCTCGCCTACTCGCTTGCTCAAAGAAAAACCCCACCGATGCATCCACTATGCTCCTCGTCTCGAAATGTCACCCACCGTAGGCTGCGTGATTTGTTGATCCTTGGAGAATCCATGTTGTGACATCGCCTCAATAGACCTCCAATCTCTCCATGCCTCGAATAGTGATTCGTCGTGGTTTTGGCAAAATGGAAGATTTCGACGATGATCTTCTTCGCTTTCGCACGGCGGAAAATATTTCGAGAGAAACTTCTCAAAGTTTCCAAGTGTCAACGCCATTCGTCCAAACTCTTGAACCAATCTTTCGATGGTCACAAGAATGAGAAACCGAACATGCGATCCGGATCGTGTCTTGTGGCACCCCATTCGCTTGATGGTGTCACAAATATCGAGAAAGGTCTCGAGATGCGATTCGGTCTTCGATGACTCCTCCCCAAACCGCCTCCTCGACCATACCGATCGTGGCCGGCTTCACCAAAATTGTTTGCATCCACGCAGGGCCCCATCCCCTCTTCGAACTGCTCAAGAGGAGGTCGGACATAAAATTCAGCGGTCGCGTCTCGGGGTAGGGACAAGGAGTCCCATATTCGCCATCCGCGCTGATCTCGTGAAATCAACTAACATCCGTGCAGCCTTGCTCGGGAGGAATGCCCCTGCTCGTGGATTAGCCGCCATTGCAGCCCGCCTCTTCTCTCGTCCTCTTCTCCTTTGAGAGTTTTCGATCTCGGGATCTAATAATATTTCAGGAGGTCCTTGAGATCTTGTACGCATAAACTACCTGAGAAAAGAGAGAATTCAGCCCTTGCAAAAATAAATAAATAAAAATAATATAACTTGAATTAATAAATCCAAATCGTCAAATTATTCCTATGCAATCTTAACAATCCCCGGCAACGGCGCCAAAATTTGATCGCTCACTTTTATAACACTAAAAAGTGTAAGTATATAGGTAAGATGAGTATCGTATCCACATGGATTGTAATACGAAAACACAGAAGCTAGCTCAACGATAATTTATTATTATTCAAGCACAAATTTGGGTTTGGAAGGCTTTAGGGCTTCGGAAATTAATCCAAAGCAGAGGTAACAAAGCAGAAAATAAAAGAAAGCAATAAATATCAAAGATGATAAAACAGATAAAAAGACTAACCCTAGGGATGCATAAATCCTACCCACAATGTATGTTTATCCTGTTTCCTATTAGCCAATTTTAATCCAGACAAGATGGAAGATCACATATATAACTAACAACTTCGCCATTTATAATTATGCGGCGAGAGATTACAAGTTTTCCTACCATTCTAGGTGAAACAAGTAACTCCAAAAGGATCACTAAGAATATGCTTCCCACGAATATCCTATCTCACCACGACTCAAGGTTTATTCATATCATGCATTCAAGATCGATTGACAATTAATACAGCTTACGCCATTAATCGGCAACTAGATATGCATCAAGATTGATCGTAAATTAATACATATAAATAAGCACCAAGAATTATGAATCAATGCTCGAAGGTAAATAGCGATAACAGAATCACAACATATAGGATCGAATCATGCAAACCCTAGGATTAGAATGGAAAATTACCTAGACATAATAAACGGAATAAAATACTTAATAAATCATAAAACGGAAATTAAATGCATAAAACCCGGATAATAGCGTTGATGAACAATGGTTGGTCTTGAATCCAATCCTGACGAAAAACGGAAAACAACGGAAAACGATCGGACAAAACGCTTCAATCGATAACAACGAAGAACTAAACTAGAACAATGGAAACGAATGCTAGAATGTAAACTAAAGCTAAACAAAGAATGAAAACCGAGGAAAACTGAAAATAAAACTGCTCGGGCATGTCGGGTCCAAGGAGGCGCAGGGAGGCTTGTCCTATTTATAGATAAGGGTGGAAACCCTAATTTGTGCGCCCGCCCGACCACCGCGTCCTTTCGCCCCGCGCCCTCTACCATCCGGCGCTGAAGCCCCTTGCAGCGTTCAGCGTTTGACCAGCGCGTTGCTCCCTCGGTAGATTTTCGGCCGCCCGTCCGGTAGCGCACCGCCCGGCACCTCAGCGCGCTGGCTCTCAGCACCATTTCGCCTCGCGTTTTCCAATCGGTCGCCAACTCCAGCACCGCAGCCCCCAGTGCAATTCGCTCCACCCGTTCACTCCCCTGCTCCGGCTGGGCGATCCAGTGCACAATAGATAGCTTCCTCTCAATTGTAAACGTCACTGTGTTCTGGCGCGCGTCAATCTCGATCAAGCGCATCGTCGTTCACACCGGCGTTCGTTTATGTAGGCGAATCTTCTGGCGTTCACTCAAACCGGCGTTCTTTTACGAGTGCGTTGCATTTTCGGCGGCGCTCGGTCTAGGTGGCGTTCAATTTGGGAGCGAAGCTACCACGCTCGCTTACCTCGACGGTGCTCGTGTTTCTAGAGCGTTTTCCCAGACCGCTCTACTCATTGTCATAACTCTCCCTCACTCGTCACACATTCAACACGCTCCATCTCATTTAATATATATATACGCTGAGTCATTTTATCATTCGGATTTTTGACGCATTGTTCCATTCTTCGACAAGCGGAGAGAGAGATTGAGCATCATTAAGTATTTGATTCCTGTTTTATCTTTTCGATTATTACATTTAGTTTTGTAGTTCTTGTTGCATTCCTTTGGATCATTTCTGAGTTGTTTTGAGATTATTGTTAGATTCAATTCCATTGTTGATTGGATATTTTATACAATGTTGAACTTCATTCGATCAATTCGTACTTTGTTTTATGATTATGGTTTGTTTGAATTACACTTTTGATATTGGATGTTAGTTATATGTTGAATCGTTCTTTGAATTTTATTGTTTTATGTTTGATGATCTAGTTAGTTTGTTCTTGCTTTAGCTTCCCTTCGTGATTACTTAGGTTCTCCACTAGGGTTGACAACCCTAGTTAGATTGTTCTGTTATTTATATTTCCTTTCGACATTTTAATTCCGTTTGTTTCAAAACCCGATGGGTATTAGAATTTTATTAATTGTTTCTACGTATGACACGAACAATAGCCCTTAGTTTTTCTTGAGAGATTAGGTTAACTTTCCTATTCACACCTCATTCGATTATGAGTCGATTAAGAGTACACTTTTGATTAAACAAATTTTGCGTTAAAGAAACTTTAAGCGTGTGTTTGTCTTAATTATTTTCACGTGTTTCTTTTCGTTTATTTTGTTATTCTCGGTTTAAGTGTGATCTTTTCTTGTTTGAGTGTTGTGTATGCTGGGTCTCCATGATCTAAATAGACCGCTTGCTACCGGGCGCTTGAAGATCTAAAAGATCGTTCTTCCCGCAACTTGGAGGAGTTTGGTACTGCTTACATGGTGGTGAGCAGTGAGAACCTATAATCGAGGATCATCTGCTGTAGAGAATACTCCCTGAGAGAGATGGGAGAAAATGCACGTGCGTTACGTGATTTCTCAGTAGGGTGATTGGGCTTACTTCCCAATAGTTCTTGGGCCGGCGACACGTGACTATGATTGGCGGAACCATTTCTCGCTCATGCCTACCTTTCATGGGCTTGCTAGTGAGGATGCTTTGGGGTTAATAAGAGAATTTTGCTCGATATTGTAGTCCTTCCCGTTGGGAGGTGAATGAAAACCAATGAAGATCTTTGTTTTATTACACCGCAGGATAGGGCTAAGTCGTGGTTTTTGTCTCTTCCGCTAACTCTGCGGAATTGGAATGCCGTGATGAATATTCATCACAAATACTACCCCATAAGAAGAGGCAAGAGTTGAGGTCACGAGATCATGACCTTTAATGGACGTCGGTGACCATTCCATAAATCTTGGGAGCAGTTCGAGGGTTTATTCAGAAGTGCCCTTACCGTACCTTTCGAGGATGAAATTCTCTATCAATTCTTCTCTGACATTTCGGAGTTTTCGGTATATGGTGGACAATGCTGCGTGGAGACATTGGTTCTCGAGCAGCGGCGAATATCGTCGACATTTTTGAAGCTATATTTGCTATTGAAGTCGATGGGAGTGGGAGAGCCAAGGCACATACGTGAATCTTTCGTCGACATGAATAGCGGTGGGTGAATTGATGAGGAAGTCGTGACCAAGTTGAAGCCCGATCCAGCCTGACTACAAAATTCATGGAACCTTGTGGAATACGCAATGAACTTGGGCACAATGTTGATCGTGCCCGGGATGGGAAACATACCTCACGAATGAGGCAGAAGCATATGCTATGCAAAGTTTCAACAGGTGACAGTTCGAGCTAATCGGCAACAATTTAGCGTGGGATGGAGGAATCAAAATCAAAGTTCAAACGAGTCATATACGAACCTCACAGTGACCGCGGTTTGATAGATACCTCCATGACCAACAACCCCATGGGTTCATATGGCAGTATCAACGGGTACCTCCACCACCACCTCGAGAGACCAGCTTTTGAGATATGATCACAAGAATAGATGCTAAGATTACCATCAAGCGTTTAGAGGCGCAAATAGGATGATTGACATCTTGAGCAGGCTATTCTGACAAGTAGCGTGGAAAACTTCAATCGGCCTCATAGGGCTCATGCGATCCTTGTTCTAAGGGTGATCGAATTATTTCGAATGAAGTGGGAGGTCACGGACAAAACTGCGATCGAGGAGGTGGAAAAGAAAGAGGCGATGCGGTTAAGTGACAAAACCTTACATTCCACGATACCCGCTACGTCGATTGAAGCGAGAATGGGACCGGCGATTCAATGGGTTCTTTAAACTCATCCAAGGTGCATATTAATTTTCTGTTGGACATGATCAAAAATATGCCGACTTCAAATTTTTTCAGAGCTCGTCTCAGAAGAAGATAAGGTTTGGGAGCCGAGAAAGCCGTAGTCTATGGGTGACTAATTCCATCATCTACACTGATTTGCCTCCCAAGCTCAAGGATCCGAGTAGTTTATTATTAAGATTGCTTTGGGTAGCAGGAAAGAAGTTTACGCATGCTTGATTTGGGGGGGGATTAATCTTATGCCTTATTCTATGTTGACGATTGGGATTAGGTGAACTAAAACCCAGGATGTGTCTACAAATTGATAGGTCGGTGAGGATACCCCGAGGGTATTGTATCGAGGATATTTAGTAAAAATGGGTGGGTTGATTGTTCCGTTGATTCGTTGTTATGGATATGGGAATGTTAGGGAAGATGGGAAGGAACACACTTTTGTTGTTGGGAGCCATTCATGCGCCACGCTGACACTAGTGATGTTAAGAATGGCACATTGAAAATGGCGTACTTGGTGAATACATGTCTTTCTCATACATGATATGTGATATCTCCTATGTTAAATTCGTTGATAATCATGCTCCCGTAGATTTAGTTGATCTCTTGGCGAGAATGTTTTCTTTGCGGGTGAGAATCTGAATTTGTCTGAGGGAAAGTGAAACATATCATGATCGTGGAGGTTAACAAGGATTTAAAAGCGGGAATGAAGATTTTACTTTTCAATCTCGTTTGAAGTCTTCCCGAGAGCTCAATTACGGATGGAGTGGTCCATAGTGAAAACATGTTTCCTTATGGGCGGTCTTACTCTGCGATCCCACATGCGGATCTTTTCTTTGTGAATGGACGGGTGAGACCTTTCTTTGATCAAGGGATGGTCCGAAGATGAGAACTCCATGCTCCTCGATCCTGTCGTCTCTGCGTTGGATACGTCGTGCTCACGGCGTAGCTGAAGTACTCGTGGGAGTTTACAGGTTTTCAATTTTTTTCTTTCTTTCTTTCGTTCTCTTTTGTTTGTTTCGTTATTCTAGTTGATCTTTACATTGTCGTTGAGTTTGTTTTCTCGGTGGAGCGTTGTAAGCGGTGTGGTGAATCAATGATACTCAACTCTGTAGTGCATGCTACGTTCAACCTGTTTACGCCGTCTATTATCGAAGTCTCATCCTCTATTGACCATTTTGTGTTATTAACGTTTGAAACCGAGGCGATTACTCGATTTTAAATGTGGGAGGAAGATTATTTGGTTTTGTGGGCGTGTAGCATGTTTTGCATGCTTGTGATGTGCTTATTTTGATCTCTTGGAATCAAGTTTTTCTGTCACGAATAAGTTAGGTTTGTGATTTGTGCTGCTTGAAGTTATTGGTCAAACCTTGATGCATTTCTCGTTATCTTGATGTTATGTTATTAAAGTGTAATGTGAATTGTGAGATTGTGTGAATTGATTTGAAATCGGAGGTTATTGATGTGATTTGTCAGGCTAATGCTAGGGGTAGTGTTAACGGTGTGGTTACCTATATACTTGTTTCATTTTTTTTAAAAGAAAAAAAGAAGAAAATGAGAGAATGAAAACTCAATTTATCGAGATTGTTGAAATGGAGGATGAGATTATGCCCTCTTTCTAATTAATGAGAAATGGGCATGGGAAACACGATAGGAAACTCAGTTCATAGAATTCACCTTTGAACATTGTTCTGTTAATACTTTCTATGTTATCAAATAAACTTGTTGCTAAAGGTAACCATTTTAGATTAATCGTCCTAGCGGAAAGTTGATTGAACAAAATAATCTACTTGTTTATTTGATATTTTGATCTTAGATTTGTTTCACATTAACTTTGATTATGTATTCATCATTTTTTGGGGAATTGCAAAAGGAGGTTTGGTTGATTGGAATAAGAGTTAAGTTGCATGAGATATTCTTCTACTCTTATTAGTATACACTTTGAAGACAGAGAATGGATAAGTGTGGGGGAGTTGTTAGGTATGAATTGTGCTTATTCTCGGTATTGTTTTGCATGTTGTTTTCAATGGTTTGTCCTATTTATGCGTTGGTTTGATTATTTGTCAATTCGGACTTACTTGGTTTGTTTCGATGTTTTGTAGGAAAACGAGTATTAAATAGGATGAAATGGACCTGTCAAGAATGATCATATATTGAAGAGCATCTCGATGAGTCTGTAGGCGTAAGCGGATCCTAATTCGGAGTTCGGAGCGAGGAGAGCAGGCGAATAGTTATAATCGCGCCTGACACCCAGTGCTCGACCGAACACAGCGTACCAGGTAGCATATGGTGAGTCTCGACCACCTGCACCCGTGGGCATTTCACCCTCGTCCAGCGTCTAGCATCCGTTCCAGCTCACCGGCTCGGCCAATGGCCTCGCCCGATACAGCGATCGCTTCACCCCCCATAGCGCCAGCCCGTCCGTGGCAGAAACCCCAGCAGCGTTCAGCCGTTTGACCAGTAACGTTGCTCCCTCGGCCGACGCTCAAGCCGCCCATCCGGTAGCGCACCTCGCCCGACCACCGTCGCTCTCAACACTCGACACTCGGCACACCCAGCGATACAGCAGCATAGCCGGCGCTCGTCGTCACTCACCACCTCGTGCCGTTTTCCAGTCGGTATGCTCGCAACTCCAACCGCGTACCGCATAGCGATAGCGCATTTTACGTTTATTGTTGATATTTAAAGATGAGTTTAGATCATTTAATGTGCGTTTACGTATCGGTTCTTAATGTTTTATCTATTTCTAGAAGATCTTGCTCTTGGGTGTTCTTTTGGTGTTGTGTAGAGTCTATATGTTAAAATCGAGCAAGGAGCGAGCCGCGAGCCAAAATGCACATCCCCGGTTTCGCGACCGGTCTAGCGGTCGCTTGGCGGCCGCTCTGGGCAAGCAGTGACATGAGTCGAGCAGCGACCACGACCTCGTGCGCGAGCAAGCCCGGCAGAAGTGTTTGTGCTATTTCTGGCCATGGCTAGCGACCGCTGACGCAGGAGCTACGGCGCAAGCGACCACCAGGGCAGAAGAGCAGCGGAGATGCCTCGGTCGAGCCTAGCGACGCGAGGAAGCGGTCGCGGAGCGTGCGGCGA